>CAKAOH010029422.1:0-7500 GCA_916701665.1 Sebastiscus tertius | reverse complement strand
TGTTCTCTGAGATGGTTGTTCAGTCTGCTCAACAGAAAGCCAGCAGCAGCAGCTCAGAGCAACAAGTGTCCAAACCAGGAGAAGTTCCCTGTGACGTCTGCACTGGAACCAAACTGAAAGCCCTGAAGTCCTGCCTGGTGTGTCTGGCCTCCTACTGTGAGACTCACCTGGAGCCTCATCTGACAGCTTCACGTCTGAAAAGACATCAGCTCATTGACCCTGTGGAGAACCTGGAAGACAGGATGTGTGCGAAGCACGATAAACCTCTGGAGCTGTTCTGTAAGACCGACCAGACATGTGTCTGCATGCTCTGCCCCGTTTTAGACCACAAGACACATGAGTTTGTTCCTCTGAAAGAAGAATCTGAAAGAAAGAAGGCCCGGCTGGGGAAAACAGAGGCTGAAATTCAACAGATGATCCAGAAGAGACAACTGAAGATTCAGGAGATGAAACTCTCAGTGGAGCTCAGTAAGGAAGATGCAGACAGAGAGATAGCAGAAGGTGTTCAGGTCTTCACCGCTCTGAAGAAGTCTGTTGAGAGAGGCCAGGCCAATCTCATCGACACAATCAAAAAGAAGCAGAAAACAACAGAAAAACAAGCTGAAGCTTTCATCAAAGAGCTGGAACAGGAAATCTCTGATCTAACAAAGACAAGGGCTGAGGTGGAGCAGCTCAAACGCTCTGAGGACCACCTCCATCTTCTCAAAAGCTTCCCGTCCGTGAAAGTTGCTCCACCCACCAAGGACTGGACAGAGGTCAGCATCCGTCCACCTTCATATGAGGGGATTGTGGTGAAAGCTGTGAATCAGCTGGAGGAGACACTCAGTAAAGAGAAGAAGAAGCTGGCTCAAGCCAAGCTGAAGAGGGTCCAGCAGTATGCAGTGGATGTGACACTTGATCCTGATACAGCTAATCCCTTTCTCATCCTGTCTGATGATGGGAAGCAATTGAATGATGGTGATGTGAAGAAGAATCTCCCAGACAACCCAGAGAGATTTTTAGTTAGTTCTTGTGCTTTAGGAAAACAGAGTTTCTCTTCAGGCAGATTTTACTTTGAGGTTCAAGTTAAAGGAAAGACTGAATGGACTTTAGGAGTGGCCAGAGAGTCGATCAACAGGAAGGGAAACATTAACCTGAGCCCTGAGTATGGTATCTGGTCTATATGGTTGAGAAATGGAAATGATTACAAAGCTAATGCTAGCCCTAAAGTCAGTCTCTCTCTGAAGTCTCAGCCTCAGAAGGTGGGGGTGTTTGTAGATTATGAGGAGGGTCTGGTCTCCTTTTATGACGTAGATGCTGCAGCTCTTGTCTACTCCTTTACTGGCTGCTGCTTCACTGAGAAACTCCTCCCATACTTCAATCCGTGTGATAATGATGGTGGTAAAAACTCTGCCCCTCTTATCATCTGTCCTGTCAAGTAGACTGATGATATTTAAATGGAAAGGTTCACTGTCATATAACAGAACAAATATACATATTCAGTGGCAATATACAATGTAAACCTGTTGTCTTCAGAATTAATCTTCAGGGCTGATTTTCTGACACCATGAAAAGTTGACTTTTTAGAGATTCATGGTTCTCACAGGACAGTGACGCTACAAACATATGATGAATATGATGCATTGCTGTAGAATAAACTAGCCAACAGTATATAAAGGAGTTAAAATGAGCAAAACCTTAAACATCTACAGCAGTAAAAATGCAGCATACACATTAATGCAGCAGTCCAGAAACATCGGATATAATAGTAAAACACCGACAGGGAACATTTTACTGCACAATCAATACTTTTACTTTTCATACGTTAAGTACATTTTTCTGATAAAGACAATTGATCAGTTTCAAAATTTACTCTTGTACTCTTTCTGTGAGCAATTACGAGGTGAATAAATTAGCTAATTAATTTATCAATCAACAGAAAAATTAATCTGCAAATATCAATCAATTAATTGTTTATGTAATTTTAATGGTCAGTATTTTTACTTGTTATTCAGTCATCTGGTTATTGAGTTTTAATGTCTTAATATGCATTTATGTTATGTTATTCATTTAATCAGTCATCACTGAAGTAAAATCCTGTGCAAAAGAAGAAACTTTTTGTTGAAGTGTTTTATTTTGAAATTTTGAAAATTTGAAAATGTATTGCAGCTGATAATATTTACTGTGTTTCAACAACCAGCATTAACACAAAACTTACAGCTTTAATCAAAAAGGAGGTTACACTCTTTTCATTTCATAATATACTGTTCACATTATAAATTGCTCATATAGTTTGTAAGAAAATCTATCTGCCAATTAACTAGCAAGATGTAAAAAGGACAATATTTCCCTCTGTAATGGAGTAACGCAGCATGGAAATGCCTGATAAGTGCAGTGGCCTGCTGTTATACATTATCAACCTTTGGAAATCAGACTGTGGCACAGATTAAATAATTACACACCTCACTGAACACCACAGGTTTATGTTCAAACAACTTTATTTCCACACATAAATGGCAGTGTTAAAAATATATATACAATAATATGCTTGAATTGAACTTTTCTTTTGATGTTTTATTGGAATGTTTTTCAAATTTCTTTACAAATATGTCCTTGATGGCTGTTTCTCTACTGGGCAGCATTGGCAAAAGTGTACAGGGTGAGATCCCCGTGCAGAATGAGTTGACGAACTGTCATTCTTTAACATTCTCGGCTGTTTTCTTACCACAATTGTGTTGTATTCCCCATGCATCAATGTAGCCTGCTGTATCCACACTGGAACATTTGTATTCCCAGTATGTTGTTGTGTGTGGATGCATCCATGAAGAATACCAAAAATACATTTGGTACAAGCTCACTTTCAAACATAAGACTTGCTCAGTATTCAGTGGAAACTGAAAAGGGTGCTGGTACTGTTAGCCTACCAATGTACACACAGCAGGGTACATGTGCAATGGAAAAAATACTAAATTAAATCTCCGTGGGCAGGGAATTGTATTTGCAAAAAAGCACATTATAACAATAATACAATCCATTAGAAATAGTGAAACAGACCATTTTGTCAGCCACAACAATAATAACACAGAACATCATAAAGCAATAGGAGCACTATAATAATAATGACAAATCTTTGAAATTGTCTCCTTCCCATGTGGAGTAAATAAGAGATGGAAAAACACTTATTCCTAACAATTTATACACTAATTTGGCACAGTCTTGTTCTGTCTGCAAAAGCTATATTTGAGACGGAAACATTTTGTAATGGAATTCTAAATGTGTTCTGTCTCATCTTTGTTTTCGTCAAAAAAACTTCAGTGTATTAAAGCTTCATCACATTTAGATTTCCCATTGTATTACTATACATGCCATAATAGAAAGTGAAGATTGTGAGATATTAAATAACATTTTCTCCCACCAATTGTAACAAAGTTGGAGGGACTATTTGTGAAAGCACGTTTTGGCCAAAATCCCCCAAATCCCTGTGTTTTTAATGGAGTAAGTGAAGAAAATGACAGAGATTAAGTATGAGTGAGATTATTGCAGCACTCCACAGCTCCATAATATCTGCATCAGTAATTCTCCTGCACTTAAAGCTCTGCTCCGGGTGAGTTGTAACCCATAATGTTCAGGACATAATTTATTTCCAGGAAGTAAATCAGTTTGAATCAGATGAGGCTTAAAATTAGCTACACACTACTTGGTTGCATACATATTGCCACTGTTTTATCTTTAGCTTAAATTCAGAAGCCCTTTCAAAATATTAGCCTAAGTTCCATGTTCAAGTGAGGTCTGTTTATTTGCCATAAAAGTAAATTCAACATTTTTGAAGATTTGTGTAAATATACATAGTGAGTGACCATCAACTTTTAACAAACTTATTTTACAGCGATAATGTGGGGATAGTGTTTCTTCGGTTCATTTACCTGCCAAGAACTAGTTTTTACCAACCAAAATTGGAATATGACTTCTGTTTTCAACATTACTGCCCTACAAAGGCAAATAGCAGAAACTGAAATGGTGAAGTTGAGAAAAAAAAGGTTTTCAGGTTAGCTGTCAAACTGCGTAGGCCTAACTGAGGTTATATTTTACCCACCCAATCATTATCACAAAACCTGTAATCCCTAAAACACTGCTTTTGGATAATCTTCACAAAATGGTTCATAGACATTAAAGGGGACCTATTATGCCTTTGTGCTTTTTTTCCTTTCCTTTAGTGTGTTATAGCTCTTTTGTGCATGTAAAAGGTCTGCAAAGTTACAAAGTCCAGGCAAAAGGGAGTAACTCTCCCCCACAGAAACTCTGCTTCTGAACGGCATTTTCTTCCATAATGTGGTGATGTCACCAAGTAACACATCTGCATAACGGCTAGTTTGGCACGCCCTCAAACAATGCTAGTTAGAGCGGGGCTAACTCAAAGAGTTTGGTTCGGTTAGGGGGGAGTGTAATAGGTCCTCTTTAAGGCCTATATTTCTCTGTTTTACTGGGTGTCTGTCTGTCTGTCCACTTAATAATAATATTGATACCAATATAATTCATTAATTTACAATTTAATACATTGAAACATAATAACACAATTTAAAAGTAACTGAACTTCAACAAATCACATGAATTCCATGAGAGTCAATAGCTGACTGAGATGACAGCTATTGCTACTCTGCCAAACTGGGTACAGTTAGCATGAATTTAGCCAGGTTAAGGTTAACATTAATTCTTTCTCCATCGTGATTGGATTTTACAACTGTCTTATTTATTTATGTGGAATAACAAAGTGAATGACCATATTCATCAAAATGGATGTTTTTCTGTTACAGATCACAGCTTGGAAAAATCAGTAAATAAATATAGTTTTAGCTTTAGCCAAGGCTAGCTGTGGCTATCTCCAGCTAGCTTGAACTTGATGTAACTCTTGCTTTAGCTGTTGCGTTGGCTGTCTTTCTGTGATTTACCAAACCATAATGTAGTTTCTACAGTTTGGGTTTTTGCTCAGTTTTTCTGTTGCACCCTGTTTTAGCAGAAATTATACACTTCTATGTAGTATTTTACATATTTATATGGTAAGTCAGATGTCAAAAAGTCAGATTCTAGTCTTAACTCTGTTTTGCCTTTCTAGCAAAGAGTAGGCCTATAGAAGCGAAGAGATGAAACTCCAGTGTTTTTTTTTACGACAGTCGCTGCCGCCATTTTGGACTGAAAACGGTTATTATATCTATATTATTTTTATTGTTCAACACAGGCCATTTCAGTAGAGACATTAAATATGACAACAGAATAGAAATAGTTTTGTTTTACTTTTCAACGGCACTTTGTAGGCGGACGTTTTACTGGCGTTCGGTAGTCGCTTTCAGTCCAAAATGACTAAGTGTAGCTTTGCTGCTGGGCGCTGATGTTGCAATGGAACGAACAATTGACTTTCACTTCTTGGCAATATACGTTCTTTGTTTCTAGGGCAGATTACATGCAATGAAAAATGAAGTAGTGTATGTTCAAAACTTTAGGTCTTCTGGCCCATCGTAGACTTCCTCTGACTGAGAGTCCTAGTTTCTCTCTCAGTGTGGTGTGGTTTTTATTTTATGAAAGACGGGTTAAATTGGGATGCTGGCTTTTTCGCAGGTCAGTGATGACAAAAAGCATGTAAAAGAACATATGGATCACATCAGTGGGCTATGACATTCATTGGTCACAGTGGTGCACAGGTAAAGCATTAAGAGGCTTCATAAGGCAACAGATTACATAAACAGCTCTGCATTTGGGATATCAAAAATGGCAGGTTTGGGATTTGTAACTCTACATTTTAACAAGAAACACATTATAAAAACTAGAAAAAACAATAACTGAAATACATAAGTGGACTTCATTCCAGCGACAACACATGTACGCAAAAACATGACTATAATAGGATTACAGGATGACACCATGATATAAATTATTTTTTCTCAATACAAGTCCCAAAAACTGGAGCAGTCACTCTAAAAATGTGTATGTTCACATGCTTTTTAAGTGCTTTTCTTATATTCTGTACATACACTGCCCAATCAGTTTACCTTTATTTTGAAAATTCATCTGCAACCTCTCTTTTTTTTGTCTTTCTCTCTCTCTCTCTCTCTCTCTGTGTGTGTGTGTGTGTGTGTGTGTGTGTGTGTGTTTGGCGTATCAACCATCACCTCCTTGCTTCCTCCAGTCAGATGTCGGTGGTCTCCAACTTGTTGAGAATGTCCACCTCCCCGTTGCTGCATGTCTTCTGCTCCCCGTTGGCTTTTTTCTGCTCCTTGGACAGGAATTGGCTGTATTCGTGTTGTTGAGAAGGCGCTGCGGCAGGCTCATCCAAGCTGATGGTGGCGCGGCTGGTTTCGGTAATGGAGGAGTTGTTGTGGTAGTTGAAGTGGTTGTTGGTGATGGGTGTGTCTCCCCAGCCGGTTTTACCCCAGGCAGACTCCCACTGAGCCCACTTCCTCCTCAGAGCCGACTGGGCCTGGATGTCAACAAAAGTTTAGTTTAGTCTAGTTCGAGGCTACGTGCAGCATCTTGTATGTGACAAAACAGTTTACATTATCTGGATCATAATGAGTCCCAGCAGTTTAAAGTGTCTTTGAAACATGAAATATGATAGTTTTAATGTACCTCAGTATTGCAGAAGCAGAATATAATAGCCACCAGGAGTCCCTGCAAAGCAATAGGACATTGATTAAATATTTATGCAGGCACAGATGTCAGTGAAATTATCCTGTAAATAATAAATGTAAATGAATCATCACGTTTTATTTGAAAAACATGGACCAAATGAGGTATACTTTCTTTCTCTCTAGTTTCTGTGAATTTGAGACTGGCAATCACTAGAAACTTGTTTTTCTAATATTAATATTAATATACAGAGCAGCTGAAGGTCCAACTTCTAAAAGCAAGAGGCCCAATAGCACTTGTTTATTCAAATTCAGCAGCACAGAGCGGCTCTACCATGCGTTGCAGCGTGGAGGAAATTGTTAAAAGTTGTTGATGTTGTTGCTTAAAGGAATAGTGTGTAACATTACGGGGGATCTATTAGCAGAAATGGAATATAATATTACTATACTATATGTTCATTTGTGTATAATCACCTGAAACTAAGAATTGTGTTTTTGTTAGCTTAGAATGAGCCCTTCATATTTACATAGGGAGCGGGTCCTCTTGTCAGTACCCGATCTGTCCCGGCTGCCCGATACGATATCGCATGTGCCTGGCCAGCTGGCTGGCTGATAATCCCCGCCGGTGCGACCTTGCTGTCGTGCCAGTTTATGGAGCTTTTATGGAGCTTCTCAACTCCAAAAATGTAAATCAATTTTTCGTAAAACTACCAATATTCGAAATCTACACAGTTGATTTCTTGACTCAAAAATTCTCAGCAGTGAATTTAATGATGAAAAAACATATCGTGTTCGGACCGGGTAGCCTGCTTTTGGCGCTGCCGTGGTTAAGTCGCTCTCCTCAGCCACGGCAGCTCCGAAGCTCCGGTTAGCATCATAGCTCGGCTACCTACCGGTAGCGTTT
>CAKAOH010029415.1:0-10763 GCA_916701665.1 Sebastiscus tertius | reverse complement strand
TGGATTGAGTGTTTTGATACTTTCACAGTATTTATATATCACTTAAACCTGCTTTATAATATAAAAGACATGAAAATCTCACTTTTTACAATATGGGACCTTTAACTACTTTATATGTTGGTTGGTAGTTTAATCTATAACAGGGCCTACAATATGTACCTCTGAAATGTAGTAGAAATATTAAATAGCATAAGATGGAAATACTCAACAGCTACTCGGAGAGTGACCAACCAAAACTTTTCCTAGTGTTGTTATCACTTCCTCTTAAACTTGCAGAGCAGTGTTACAATTAGGGCTGTCAGAGATAACGTGATAATAACGTGATAATAATGTGATAATAAAGTGATAATGATAATAACGTGATAATAATGTGATAATAACGTGATAATAAAGTGATAATAACGTGATAATAACATGATAATAACGTGATAATAAAGTGATAATAACGTGATAATAACGTGATAATAAAGTGATAATAACGTGATAATAACGTGATAACGTGATAATAACGTGATAATAATGTGATAATAACGTGATAATAACGCGTTAACGCAAATTTGTTTTAACGGCACTAATTTCTTTAACGCATTAACGCAACTTGTGATTTTTAGGTTGTAGCGGCTCAGTTGTTAAAGCTAGAGTGAAGATACTGGTATCATAGTAAACTATAAAACCTGATGAATCCATCGGTACTAACCCTGTCATAGTAGCTTGTCAAGAAGAAGGATAAATAACGCTCCAAACTTACGCTAAATTTTGGCGAGGAAAAACTGGCATGGCAATTTTCATTTTTTTTACCTTTGACCTCCAGATATGTGAATGAAAATGGGCTCTATGTAGGCTTGTCGTTGGGCAAGTCATAGTCAAGTCAGCACACTGACACACTGACAGCTGTTGTTGCCTGTTGGGCTGCAGTTTGCCATGTTATGATTGGAGCATATTGTTTTATGCTAAATGCAGTACCTGTGAGGGTTTCTGGACAATATCTGTCATTGTTTTGTGTTGTTAATTGATTTACAATAATAAATATATACATACATTTGCATAAAGCAGCATATTTGTCCACTCCCATGTTGATAAGAGGATTAAATACTTGAATCTCCCTTGTGAAAATGTGTGCGATTAATTGCGATGAACTATTTGAATGGATTGACAGCTATACCTATTATAAAAGAAATATTTCTATACTCAGTATGGAACATTAAACAATCATACAGTGTATGATACCTAAAAGTAGCTGAATAATAAGAGCATCTGCAGGCAAGAAATAAGAAAACATTTTCAGGTCAGTGTCATTTTTTTCACTCTTTGCTATTTGTTCTCTCATGCCCAGACACATCAGTCTAATTCAGGCTCTGGTTCCTCTGTATCAATCACGCCCCTCCGCCGGCTGCACACATTATTTCTTTCACTATTTCTCAAACTCAGCCTGCTTTAGTTTTCTCAAACGAAACTGAAGCTCCGCTTTGAGCTTCAGTTTCTGATTGATTGGCATTCTGGTGAGGCAAATACATGTCTAGTTTTCATATTTGTCCCGTTGGAGCGGGAAGTGTAAGCTGATATTTCACCTGAGAGCGTGGTTATTTCTCCCTGGCCTTAGGTTACCAGAGGGCAGGAGATGCCGGAGGGTGAGGGGATTGACACATGTGGTGTGTGGATGGTCAGGTGGAGAAAGGAGGCACTAGTTTAGTGCTGCTGAGTGTCTATTCTAGGCCATTTGAGATTGCATGTCTCCTCCACTGTCAGACTCTCAGCCATCTGTCATTGTATCAATGCTATGTTTACATGCACAGACTATTCTCTTCTTAACAACTCATAAGAGGCCTGGTCATGATCTTCCAAATGAGATAGGGAGCATGGCATATTTTCATTTTGCTTTTACAACACATACCTTTGAAGGTATGGGTACATTTAGAAGACATGTACTGTAGATGACTTGCTTTGGTAGGCTACGGATACAGTCACTACTACAAACATGTGTCTTCTAAATCTTCAAATAATGGCATACTTTACAGCTGCATCAACTGTTTTTTGGGCACGGGGGAGGGGAGCGGGGGGCAAAGATACATCAAAACAAGTTGACAGATAAATACACATCCACCACATACTGTACATACCAAGTTGTAACATGTTAACACAGAGCAACATTATCATCCCATTGGAGTAATGTTTCTGGGCACGAATGGAAGTCCAATCAGGGGCGGAGCCAGGCGTAAACATCCGGGGTTCAGCCCAAAACTAGGAGGGTCCGGGGGCATGTTTTTCCCATTTACAGCAGCTATGCACTATTTTACAAGCCATTTGAGATAATAGAATACCTCAAAATCTGTACATCGTTTGGGAAACAAAGTGACACAAAGTTGAAGGTATTTTATAAACCTAAAACCTCCTTTTGAGAAACAGAAGCCTTCCCTCACTCCACCCCTGAGTCCAATATGTCCTCTCCTTTTAGCTCTGGGTTGGTCTTCAGCAACTCCTGAGGAGAATACAGTGTGTGTGTGTGTCTAGCTGCTCCATATACTCTGTAGCTGTATCTGTCAGCTATACACACCAGCTTGGTGAGAGTAGCTTACACTATGATCGGTCGGTTTAACAGGTTTTTTTTTCAGTATTCCTTATTTTTTGAAGCTCTAAGCTTGTGTTTTTCAGCCAAAGCTGACTCAAGTGATATCACTCAAGTGACGTCACTCAAGGACATCAGAGGACATCAGAGGACATCAGAGGATATCAGACTTTGCAGCCTACAACTGGTTTCACATATACAGTAGTACTTCCCAACACCTGTAAGCAGACTGATTCCCCTTTAGTTTTAGAAGTATTGATTAATGTTGGTTTAAAGTTCCGAACTTCCGTTTCTATCTCTGTGATTTTCTCCAGCACTGACAGAGTTGCTGAGTTGAGACGAGGCCCGAGGGAAACATTCAGTGAACAAAACCAGCCAGCTAACAGGGAGAGAATAATCTGTAAAAGATTTATTGATGGAAACAACTAGACAGATTGATATGAATAAGACTTTAAGCAGGGTCTGACCCACAGCCAGCTCTCAAGTTGACACCAGACATTTGACAAGTACATGTCGTCCAATAGGGTGGCTACTGCGACTTCGATCAGACCATGTGCTGTTGTGCACGTTGCCGGTAAACCAAGCTGTGTTGTTTCAGGCTCACCGTGGCTGCACAGATGTGACGTTTAAAGCCTGGAGATATTAAAATCATGGGCCTCATTAAGCTCAGTTATTTATGTTCATCTAAACCCCCCCACACAGTAACCCAGCCAGTCAGATCAAATGTCCCCGACGGCGCGGTGGTCGTGAATTGTCGTCTAAATAACAGCAGCTGTGAGAGTCCGTCGAGTCGGGCTGACTGATGTCTTGGCTAAGGATGCTCCTGGATCACAATAAAACTGTCACAGACATTTTATCATCTGCATTCCCCGCTCAGGACATTTCCACACATCTTAAATTTCCATGAGACGAGCAGCAAGACGGACACATTCTCATCTTGCCAACTCGCATACTGTACATCCTCTCACACATATTTCACTCCTCTCTTGACTTTCATTATCTCTATTAATGGCAAGGACTCTAGTCTTAATGAAATCCTGTCCAACGTGTTCAGTAGTATATGATGGAGCCACAACAGCAAGATCAATATGTCTGCATCCCACTACGATGTCCTGACAAACTGGACAGACTACTGGGACATGTGGTATGGATTGTCATGGTTGCTATGGGATGATTCTCAGAGGATAATTCCTTTTCTTTCTTGGTGCACGGGGAAGTAAATAAACACAAACAGAGGTAGGATTAGAGAGAGAGAGAGAGGGTATAGACAAAACAAAATACATAAATAAAAATATTAATTATAAAAAAATGAAACATTTTACTATGTATGAATCACATGTGTACGTGTATGAGTGTGTGTATGTATTTATAAGTGATGAAGAGGAGACAGAAGACCGAAGAGGCTGATCCTTGTTATGCAGAAACATGTCAGCGTCATGACTTTTGAAAAAAAGATGGATCTTTCATCTTTTTTTCATTATGTAAGAATAGTAACTAGGAAAAGATAAGAACTAGAAGAATAATAATGCTTATGGGTAGACCGGCTTATAGACTGGTCTATAGAGGTGGACCCTAACAGGGTTAGCCGTACATATACTAGCTCTGTGAGTGATCCAGATGTAACCTTCTACACGTAAACACAACTTGTATATCTATATCAAATATGTTTTAGAATGTTTTTGATCAAACCAATTTTCTTCATAAAGAAAATTTAGAAGAATGTGACAAAAAATGAACATCATGAAACATGGAAAAAAAGACGAGTGAAAATGTATGCTCACCTACTTTACTACTTTGAATCACTTCCTGAAAATGGTCTCAATAACTGCAATCTTCTTTGTTTTTCTAACTAACAGGGTGGAAAATGAACTCAGGGACACAATAAATGATGAAAATGGTATTTCTATAATCAGAGAGAGTTTAACACGGCCTATACAGTAATTACATCATATGTTGTGTATTTTATAATTGTATTGCTTCTAGTTCTTGTAGAAGTTGATTACTTTGCTCTGGGGACATGGTGAAATAGAGCACATGTACCAAAACATCTTAATGTGCATTATTCTTTGTTTATGTTATGAAGAAGACTTTACTCTATCATTTTAGCAATTATGCAAATATTTGACACATTTTAGAGAAAATATGAGGAAGTAATTCATGGGGACGGGAATAACCCAAATAATAATAATAAGATCATTATCATGAACAATGGTATTGTTAGGGAAAGATCCCGGTTGATTGCAGACATGAATTCCACCCCCACCACCACACCGACCACCACCCCCACCACCACACCGTCATCTCCTTTATTGCCGTCTGAACCTGTTTCCACAAAGGGAATTTAGCCCTTGTTACATGACACATGGAACATGGAGAATCTGAGGGTGATCTAACCCACAGACAGCTATATTAGATAGCCATAGTAAATAGCCTTAATGTGGATGATTTCTCAGTCTGCAGGCCAGTACTGATACGACAGCTCCGTACAGTCTGCAGCCATCCTGGGTGGGCGAGGCCGGCCGTGGCTTAACACGGTAATCTCCACGACAGACTCAGCCCTTTGTTCCTCTTCAAAGGATCTTTGAAAGGGAAATATCCACCTCAGGTTTTACAACCAGAGTTAACCCCTCAGACAACCTCTCTCACCAGAAAACCAGTGAGACCAGTATCCCCAGTCCATTAAAGATGCTCAGCAGCCGGATGACAGTTCTACTCTCTCACTTTGATGTCTTAGCATAACTCAGACAGTTATGTGGCTTCATTTGTATGTATGCTAATGCACATGCACATACACATGCACGTTTCACCCTGCACCCTGATGTGAACACAGCACACTGGAGGTCAGACAGACCAAGGCCATGACAATACCGCTAGACAAACATGGACCTATCCTTTTAACCTTTGACCCTGCCCACGGCCTCCAACCCTGACCACGGCCTCCAACAGAAAGAGAGGCATGGGAAGAGGACAGAAGGAACTGACGAGAGCTGCTCTGAGCTAGTTAAAAGACTCTCATTTGGGATTTTAAAGAAATTAGTCAGTTCATGTTGAAATTACAGCTTCATAGTAACAAGGTTAAATGCCCCAGTTACTACGAAGGAACACATGGTGATGAACAAAAGACAAACACTAACTGAATCGTTCAGAGCAACTTCTCATGAAGCTATTCAGCCTTTGTGAGAAGACAAGATTGATTTATCTGATAAATACATATATATATATGTATATATATATATATATATATATAATACACTCTGTCAGAAATATTTATGAAGCAAAAACTTTCTGTTTGGATGGAATTTTGGGAGAAAACTTGAAGAAAATTCAAGAATACAGTTTTGGAAACATTTCATACTTTACACACATAATAATAACAATAATAATAATAATACATTTTATCAAAACACAGTTAAAAAGTGCTTTACAATAAAAACAGAAGACATTTAAAAGCCAAATAGAATGAAATTAAGTAAAAGTAAAAACTGAACACATAAAAACACAGAGAGTAAAACAAACATAAAACATTATATATAGCATTATGAAACATTATTCATAAAACATGAATAAAATCATAGAAAATATATTCTAACAAAGGGTGTTTTTAAAGTGTTTGCAGCCCTGGTCTCCTTGGGGAGGTCGTTCCACAGTCTAGTCCTGGAAACCTCATTTAAATCTTAAGCTGCACTAATCAATACGTTTCTATTACAGTGGCTCAAATGACTGCCTGGGATGTAAAAGGAGTTGCTGTAGTCCAGCCCTGTTTGGGACCCTGAGTAACAAGAAAATAAAAACATTTAAACAAGGTAACCTCTTTTTAAAAGATCTATTTTAAATTAACTTTGTGCTTTGATCTTGAGCTAAAGGGCCCTGAAAAAGCTAAAATATTATAGTCATTTTTAAAGCTTACTAATTTTTATAAACTATTATTGTTTATATATATTATATAAATAAATATATATTAATATCAAGTACTATTTTGACATCCACAGTAGTTATTTTGTCACGAGCTTTTCCGTCCTGATTAGAGTTAAATGTGGAGAAACATAATAATTGTAATTTCTTATACTGCACTTTAAACACTTTAAAGATGTATAATATTGGTGTTTATTATTATCAATAGACTGACGTATCAGAAGGGGCCCGTAAACACAAAATAAATGTAATTGCACACATTTGACCTTTGGCCCCTGCATCCTCACACATTAACCAGAATGATCTCTGCCTTGTTCAGTTGTTCATTCCTGCCGGTGGGTGTATGCTGTACATGTGTTATATACGTTGACATACATACCGCATGAACACAATCCCCCTGGCCGGCCGGGCAGAAGCCGGGCTACATGTCACCGTGACACGCAGACTAATGCAGGAACAAGCAGGACATGGATTAACCAAAAATCCTACATGGGATTCCATTATGTTGCTGCGGTCATGATGGAGACCGGGCAGGTGTGCTGCAACAATGAGCTCTTTCACATGTAGGAATGGGTGTATTTGTGTCTGGGGCCGATATCGATACCGATACCGATACTGATACCAGTGTTTTGTCTAACTTTAGAAAACAAAATGTAACTAATAGATACATAGAAATAAACTTAGTGAATTGTTATTTATTATTAAAATAATAAATCGTACACCAGCGTCTTGGTAAAAAATCTTCAGAATTAACGGAAGTTATAATTCAGGTGTAAACCTTTTTAATGTAGCAACAAACTGGTCAAAACTTAAACAGGAATTCAAATTCCAGTCTATAATGTAAATAGTATATAAACATGAATATAATAGATCCGATCCAGCTATTTGAGTCAGTATTGGCCCGATATCCAATCCGGTATTGGTATCGGTGCATCCATAGTGTATGTTGGTATGTGTGTTTGCATATCTAAAGCAGTATTAAATAGATCTATTTGTCTGCTTGGGTGCAGCAGAACAAGCTGTAAACACAACATTGACATATTATCAGCTTATAAAGTTGATATGGTGAATATGTTAGCAAAATCATGGCTATGCACAACATTCATTTGGAGTTGTGTTTCTGTAAGTCCAATATTCACCTTGCTTTTAGGGACGGTGGTGAGCAGGTCGTGCACAGTGGATTTATCAGAGCTTTATTACTGAAAACAGCTGCTGGAGAGAGCAGACACTGAACCCAAACAAGTTGCAGCCGTACAATGAGCTGAAAGATGCTAACACTTGCTGTGGAGCTGTGGAGAACTACTGTGGTGGTGGTGATAATATTTTTATAAGTGACCCCATTCACATTAGATATTTGATCCATTGTTATCATCCATTCTGGTATCAGGGTGGTAGACTAGGTTAACAGGGTAACAGATTTCTGTACTTCACGGACTGTCGAAGTGTGTGTCATTATGGATTCATTCCTCTTGTACTATTACCTTACCTTATATCACCTCAACAATGACGGTAGGCCTTCACATAACAAAACAGAATTTGTTATCTTGAAATAATAAAGTTGTGATAATGATATAAAAGTTTGCTGTCTTCGTATATCGATATGCATGTTTCCATATTAGTATTTGTACACTAGGTATTGTTATGTACATGCACAATATACCATGAATAAATTTAAGTTGAATTGTTTTGGAACTACATCTGTATATGTGTACATGTACCAACATGAACCAATAAAAAGTTGTTCACAAAACAAGATAATTACATCCTTACAACAAGATAATTATATCCTTACAAATACAAATTTCAGCATCACCAAAACATTGTTATCTTGGTATAAGATGTATATGAAAAAGATGTTGATGTGACATGCTTAAGAATCACAACCACGTTCACTGGGCTTCCAGAGATCCTGCTATCCACCGTCAGAAACCTAGAACAGTCAAACCCAACCGTAAATTATGAGCAGACGAGGCAGACCACACAAAAGAAGAGGTGATGAGAGCAGCTACCTGTGGAGAGAAAGACACTGAGGAAGGATAACGATTTTAGAAGGGTGCATGTTGGATTGTTGTTGCTTTAGGGGGGGTACATTCTGTGTGCTTTGACCTCCTGCTCCGCTACATCTTTATTTCATGGCTGACAAAATGAATGCCAACGCGGCGTAAGGAATTCTGCCTCCACGTGTGATTTATGGTGCTCAGCTGCTGTCAGCCACCAGCTGGCCTTTAGATGGGCCTCAGAGGGAGGACAGAAGGAGAGAAGGAGGCACACCGGTTGGGTAAGTGGTGCAATATGAAAAGAAAGCAGTACAAATGAAGAGGACATGAGATATGTTGGTGGTTGACTTGCATCAGCTATATATTAATAAATGCTCTTATGTAGTCTGGTCTCAAGCAACAACGTAAAATAAAAATAATACATTGAAATGGAGCTCAAAATCTGGTGCCTACAGATTACATTACAGAGTACATTACCCACAATGCAACTGGACTGCAGACAGCTTGGTCTCTTCTTCAGGTGTTCAGGTCAGTTCAGACTACTTTATTTATCCCCAAGGGGGCAATTCATTTGTAGCATTCCCAGTCCATACATCCATACATACAACAGACAACCAATAATTAGTTAAGTCAAAGGAAAAATATTAAAGGCATGGGGCAGTTGGAGGGACAAGTTACAATAAGAACCATATAAATACATAGGAATATAGTGATAAAAGCCAAGAAATAGGAAACAATAAATAAGAACATGAGGTGTGTTATGTTGGTAGCAGATAATGTATCCTGGAGCCTCCAGAGGCCACGCAGCTCTGGTAAGATCACTTCTTTCTACCTCCACCTCCACATCTCTTTATTGTAGTCTTCAGCCCCCGCCAACACTGACTCAAGTGATGTCACTTGAGGACATTTATCAGACTTCACACTGCTCTCTCTGGAGACATTAAAGGCTTTATACTACTTCTTTTCACATACATTATGCAAAATACTGCTCAATATCTGGAAACAGACCCTGATGTGTAGAGTTGGAGGAGTTACCCTTTAATATTTTAAGTAATGTGTTGTCCTGATGTGTTCTCATATTCATGGCATGGCATAAGTATTTGATAAACTGTCGCTGAACTATCAAGGAAAACTAAAAGGAACACTCCAATGATTTAATAGTAAACCAAATAATACTAAATTTGGGGAAGTTAAGAAAGACATATTTAAAAAAATAATGTGCTGCAGAGGCCGACTTTTTGTCCCTAGTATGGGTTAAGCTCCAAAAACACTACACCTCAATTCAATTCAATTTATGTTTATATAGCGTCAAATCAGAACAGAAGTTATCTCGAGACGCTTTTTATATAGAGCAGGTCTAGACCGTACTTTATGGTTTAGAGACCCAACAAGAGATCCCACCAAGAGCATTGCATTGTACTGCATTGCAGGGGGGGGGGGCCGTTGACAGTAAATTAGAAATGAGTCAAGGTATTGATGGTATTTGAAGCAGGAAATAAATTGGTATGTTATGTGTCCAGGGTGTACGCCACCTTCGTCTAATGTCAGCTGGGATGGGCTCCAGCCCCGCGCAACCCTGAATAGGGTAAGAGGTTACAGATAACAGATGGATGGATGGATGGATGTTATGTTTAATAATAACATGGCATTCTACTTCTTAGGTTTTATAGTCCTAATTTCACTTATAAGAACCTTCAGCCCACTAATTGTATTACTGTGTTTCTTAACAAAGGCAGGAAGACAGAATCATGTACAGAATCTTATCCTAGCCAAGTTGCTTTGCTTGTCTAAGTCTAACTGTTAGTTAAGCTTGATCACGTGATAAACACAAGCACTGATTAAGAATGCAGAGGCCCTCCTCAAAAGCTACTAATGTCCGCTACCTCTGATTCTATAAATACAACACCTTGTATGAATGAATTAACCGTTGAAATTGTTTGCTAAATGTAGGCTACTGTAATGGATACATGGTTGAAATAGTTAGTTAAAAGTAGCCTATGGTTGAAATAGAAATAATAACGGTGTCACTGGGTCTCTGCCATCTGCTTCGGTGTCATGCTGGGCCTATGTGGAGATGGGTGAGGGTTAGTAGTAGTAGTAGTAGTAGTAGTAGTATTAGTAGTAGTAGTAGTATTAGTATTAGTAGTATTAGTAGTAGTAGTAGTGGTAGTAGTAGTAGTAGTAGTGGTAGTAGCAGTAGTAGTAGTAGTATTAGTAGTAGTAGTAGTGGTAGTAGTGGTAGTGGTAGTAGTGGTAGTAGTAGTAGTAGTAGTAGTAGTAGTGGTAGTAGT
>CAKAOH010029414.1:0-10583 GCA_916701665.1 Sebastiscus tertius | reverse complement strand
AAAAAAATGTCTGAAAAAAAAGTCTGAAAAAAAATATCTGAAAAAAGTGGGACAAAAAAAGTCTGAAAAAAAAGATCTGAAAAATGTCGGACAAAAAAAAGTCTGAAAAAAAAGATCTGAAAAATGTCTGAAAAAAAAGTCTTAAAAAAAAAGATCTGAAAAATGTCTGGAAAAAAAGTCTGAAAAAAAAGATCTGAAAAATGTCCGAAAAAAAAGTCTGAAAAAAAAAGATCTGAAAAATGTCGGACAAAAAAAGTCTGAAAAGAAATATCTGAAAGATGTCGGACAAAAAAAGTCTGAAAAGAAATATCTGAAAAATGTCCGAAAAAAAAGTCTGAAAAAAAAGTCTGAAAAAAAAGTCTGAAAAAAAGTCTGAAAAAAAGTCTGAAAAAATGTCCGAAACAAAAGATCTAAAAAAATGTCCAAAAAAAAATGTCCGAAAAAATGTCTGAAAAAAGTCTGAAAAAATGTCCGAAAAAAAAAATCTGAAAAAAGTCTGAAAAAAAATATCTGAAAAATGTATTATCGGGATTTATAGCATTACAATCCATAGTTAATCGAGATTAATTGCAAATCAACCGCACATTTTTTAAGTATTTAATACTCTTATCAACATGAAAGTGGACAAATATGTTTGCTTTATGCAAATGTATGTATATATTTACTATTGGAAATCAATTAACAACACAAAACAATGACAAATATTGTCCAGAAATCCTCACAGGTACTGCATTTAGCATAAAAAATATGCTCAAATCATAACATGACAAACTGCAGCCCAACAGGCAACAACAGCTGTCAGTGTGTCAGTGTGTTGACTTGACTATGACTTGCTCCAAACTGCATATGGTTATCATAAAGTGGGCATGTCTGTAAAGAGGAGACTCGTGGGTACCCATAGAACCCATTTTCATTCACATATCTTGAGGTCAGAGGTCAAGGGATCCCTTTGAAAATGGCCATGCCAGTTTTTCCTCGCCAAAATTTAGCACAAGTTTGGAGCGTTATTTAACCTCCTTCCCGACAAGCTAGCTTCACTCTAGCTTTCAAACTGAGCCCGATACAACCTTAAAATTGCGAGATGCGTTACAGAAATTAGTGCCGTTCAAACAAATTTGCAGTATCACATTGTCTTTGACAGACGTAGTAGAAAGCGTTACCGTATCAGAAAACCCACCGTGGATGTTCACAAGAAACGTGAGAAAAAGATTCAGACCTGCAAAACTGTGAGTGCATAACATGTCCCAGAAGCCTTGGTGCGACTAGAACGCTATTTAAAAACAAATCCAAGATTATCACTAGCCTGAATTTACAGAATATCCTTCCTCCATACCTTTGCCAGAATTACAGTGTTTTGAAGCCTCTTATAAACCAGAGTAAAACAGTGGCAGCTGCATCATATTTTCCTTATTTCAGTCTGGGCTTCATCGTGTTTCATATTTTACATGTTTTCCTGATTAGCAGGATCAACTCTCTAATTGGTTGCTGTGTTCATATAAACACTCAGCGGGGTGTTTTCATTCTCTGGTCAAAGCTTTTACTCATCCAGTATCATCACAGTCCTGCAGAAGCCTTTGCATCTTTAGATATCAGTTTCTCAGAAAGAGGGACAAACTTGTTGATTTTCCTGTTTGACTTCTGTGGATTTTGACATTTTGCAATGTTTTATCAGTAGTCTGAAATATGTTCTGCATGTAGGAGAAGTGTCCATCACTATGAGGAAAGATTTTCATTTCTACAAGCCTCTAGTTATATCTGTGCAATGCTGTAATGAAAGGCACTCTGAACAAATATAAACAGCATCCTCATTATTACTGTAATATTAATTTTTTCTCCCCTTTCACCACAATGTTACACATCTTTTCTCACAGTCATAACTCAGTCATGTTTATCCTCAACATCAAGATTAAACATGTATAAATCAGCTTAAAAATCTTGCAAAACAGACACCCGTATAACTTAAGATCTTGTCTCATAATCAGAATTTGCTTCAGATTTGTTGTGCACCAATGCACAGGCATTATTTTCACCTTTTGATCCAATATTGAAGTCTGGCACCTTGCGCAACTTGACTCTAGGTGGAAAATGAGCTGAAGTTAGACCGTCTTAAAAGAGCATGCGAAATGAGAAAGAGCTTTTCAGGTTTTTGTCAACAGCTTTCTCATTTTTGTTCTTAGACAGATACTATATGTAACAATTTACATGTATGACTTTCTCTCAGAATTGCATACTATTTCCGGTGAATATTACAGTATGCAACACTAGACATTACGTCAGTGTGAATATCTCACAATGCAATGGGGTAGTAACGGCAACGTTCATAACAGACAATGGCACACTGCTCTGTAACATCAATAAGGCTTCAACTGTAACTTTAACTGTAGGTATAAGATTTCACTTTGCTAGCCTTTATATACATTTTAAAGTAATTCAGACTTTGATTCTCACAAACCGTCGTTTTGGTCACATGAGGTTTGCACGGGTTACCATGGTTACACGTCTCCTACCGGTAAGGAGGCTCTTAGGAAGTGATGACATAAATGACTGCTCAGTGTGTCCGAAAAGATGCATACTACTGTTTATTCACACAAAAGTATGTTGAACGACAGTACACATATTGGGTATATAGTAGGCTACATAATATATTTCTACATATATATTTACGATTTTGTATGAAGCCTATAATTTAAGTATGTGTGTGTATGTGTGTGCACATACATGTAGTTTGCACATTACATGTGTTTGCTGCTTCCACGCAGATGTTTGTCTGCACACATGTATGCGCGCGTACTGTGGGGCCGATCCTGAATCCTTGATCTTCAACTGCATGAACTGGCATGGAAACACTCACACACACACACACACACACACACACACACACACACATAGGCTCACACACCCACTCCCCAAACCTAAACAATGATCCATCATAGGAATCCACATCCTCCTCTGGGCCACATCAGTGCCTTTGCTGCGGAAAAACTGATCCCAGAATCGGCTGCTAACTGTCAACTGCAGGACTCTGAGCCGCCCACTCACCACTAGAAAGAGACCACTGTGGACGCACGCATTTAATAGGCCTGCCATCACAGTAAATGGAGGCTTAGTTTGAGAACGCTCTGATCTCTCTCTGGATTTGTGACGCTCCTCTTTTTTGAAAACACCCCAAGGAGAGCGAACACAATGGTGGATTTGTCGAGGCTGTAATTGTGATTTTAGTTTTAGTTTTGTTCCTTGTCATTGTAGGTGAATTGTCTGGCTTGTCGCAGCTGTCAGCGCGGTTTGTGTGTGGTATGTGTGTGTGCTCGCATGCATGTAGGTCTCTCTGCTCTTTCCTCTGAACACATGCAGTCATTAAGAGTGGCTGTCGGCAAACATTAGGTGACTTTTGATCCAAATTGAGCAACCATTTGAAAAAAACACACCACCTGGCTTCACGTTAAATTAAAACTAATTAATGTTCAGTTTAAGTGATGAGAAAAAGCTCAATACACCGCGGTGAATGTACAAATCAGCAGTTAGAACACATTAAAGGGTGTGTGTGTGTGTGTGTGTGAGGTCATCCTTAGCCCACTACTACCCTTGAGCTGCCCATTGCTTCAGTATGGACGTGGCCACCCACTCTCTCTGCCCTGCTCTACCATTTATATCAAACTCCACACATAATGGACCATCTGGGGACTCTGTATGGCTAACTCATTAGCATCACCACAAGTTCCTCTTTGTGCCAGTTACAAAGTGATTTTTTTTTGTTACTGTTTCCCAGCCTCTTGGCAGCCGAGTCGACCAATATGTAAAGGTGGACGCGGCTAAGATAAATGTTGAGATTTGGTTCAGTGACAATTTTAAACAACATGGTTTTCATGGGAAGCTACGAACAGCGAGAGAGAGAGAGAAGCCTGCTAGTGAGTTTATTCTAAATCTGTTGTAACTTTACAGCGCGTCCATGGCGGGTAAACTACAATAAACAGAACAAAATGTAAGAAAGAGTATCAGCTGTCCTTGAAGGGTATTGCGGCTAAAAGCCACTGTTTTTACGGTAACCTATAAATATATATTTTTTTAAACTCTCGAAGTAGGCTAATCGAATTTATCTATTTCACTAAAGACAACAGAGCCAAACTGTTGCTTTATATTACAACCAAAGAGGATGGGTGTGTCAGAAAATCATATTACAAACTGTGCCACAACCATCAAAAATGTTGTAAATTTCAATGCGGTCTTTGCCATTGAAAGCAGATGATCGTGTGCTTCGCTCTACTATTACTGTTATTATAGCTTTTAATTTCATTTTATTACATTTTTATCATTTTATTGTCTCACACGCATTGGTCTCGAATTGTTAAATTGCTGAATTGTTTTTGTCTTTTCTGTTGTTTTCATGGTCCACACTTGTTCTGTTTTATTCTTATTCTCGGCTCGTCAGTCATCTATGAAGCACTTTGAGCTGCATTAACCTGTATGAAAGGTGCTATACAAATAAAGTTTGATTGAGACCAAAACCAACAAGGCAAATTAAGCAGAAGCAATGCAAAATACAACAAAAAAAATGAAAATATGAAATTAAAAAGCTGTAAATAAATGAGACCAAAGCAGAGAGAAGACAAAGTGTAATCAGACACAGACTGTGATTCGTATCATCCTGCTTCATGCTGTGTGTTGTGTTCTGGTGGATGAAGCTCTGGGCAGAACCTTCATCACAGACAGAGTCTGGCCTCTCTGGCTGTGGTGAACACACTAACCACTAATATCAGGTTGGTTCAGCAGAGGAGAACAACAGCACGGCCACACTAACCAGACAGCTGCAGCCTCCTGCATCACAATATGCTCCAAGAGCAGGGATTAGCCACTCAGATAGCATAATAACAACAACAACAACAATACCGATGACACTAGTACAAATCATTTGCATAATTACTCTATACAGCTACATCCACAGCTGCTGCCATGGAAATATTGTGTATATTTTTTATAAAATAGTTGGTGGGCATAAGAGTAGATCACGTTAGATTTTATTTGTGTAGCATTTTTAAAAATGTTTTAAGGTGTTTTACAGAGAATAAAAATATGAGATGCAAGAAACAAAACTGAGCAATTGACATGAGGATGATTTGTCAGCGGTGCCTTGAGCGAAATGCTAACATCAGCATGTTAACATGCTTACAATGACAATGCTAACATGCTGAAGTTTATCAGATAATATTTATATATATATTTATTTAATATATTATATTTATATATATATATATTATTATATTTATTAAATATATTATATTTATATTTATATATATATATTATTATATTTATTTAATATATTATATTTATATATTATTATATTATTTAATATATTATATTTATATGTATTATTATATTTATTTAATATATTATATTTATATATAAAATATATTTATATATATCTTAATTTTATCATTAGTTTGACATTTGCTAATTAGCACTAAAGACAAATACCGATGAGTTTGATGGAATCTCATTAGTTTTGCAGGTATCAAAGTATTGGGCAAATTTCAATTTTGACCTGATGATGACGTTAGATAAAAAGTCAGGGGATTGACGAAGTTATTACAATTTCATCATCTAGGTACCTTGAATGTATGTAGCAAATTTCCCCGCAATCCAACCAATGCTTGCCAAGATAATTATTGAAAACCGAAAATGTCAACGTCATGGTGACGCTAGAAGAAAAGTCAGGGGATCTGAACTAACATCGTCATCCCTAGAGCCACAGTACAATAAAATACAGCTGAAGATGCAATGCTAGTACTACTGTCACAGCTACTCTTGTTACTACTATTTTTACTACCAGAATTAGCACTATGTTATGACCACAAATATCACTATTACTGCATCTCTGTTGTTGTTACAATGATAACCACAAACATCCCTTCATTTCTAAGGAAGAATGTTTCCCTCCATCACATGGCTCACCTGGAGTTACATCAACTTCATGATTTTCTTCTTATAGAATTTAAAGACCTGTTTCCGGTTGCATAATGTTTCAAACTTAAGTTTTTCCCTTATTGCAAAATATTTCCCTCAGAGGTTCATTTAGGAGTATTGCATAAAACCTCTTAGGTTGTCTCCTTGCCTGAGTGTTTAGACTGTCACAGTAGTTACTGTCATAATACAGCACATGTGCACTGCAGTTACCATGGTTGCGCTTCACTCACATCATCATTTTTTAACATTGCTTGACAGCTTTGTTGTCAGTGTTAGCTATAGCTTCTCTGAAATGGACAAGAAAGAAAAAGAAAACCAGCTGGACAGATGTGAGAATGTTGTTTTATCCTTGAAGAATATGGAAAGTGCAAGCACATAATCCAAAATAAATTTAACCTAGCGATAATAAGACGCACAAGCAGAAGATGTGGCTGGACGTAACTGACTAAATCGATTTCGAGAAATGCTGCTGTGAAATGAACTGTTGATAAAATATTACTGTGACAGCAAGAAAGGTGCTAGCCAAAGACAGGAGTCGAGAGTTTCAATAAAACGATATGGCTCATATATGAAACAGAGTTATGTTAATGTTTGGCTAACTAAATAAATAACAGTTGTTAACGCTGGCAAATCTATATTCTCTAACAAGTTGCACATTGCTCATATAGTGTCCCAAAAAATGCATCTCGGTATATCCTCCTCTTCAATCATTCATAAATTAAGCCATTGTCTTATGTTCCACATATTATTTCACTTTGAAGAGACTGGTATGGGTTAATAGGGACCTTCAAGCAACGCATAAGGGAATACTTAGGGGCAAACACTTGGAGGTCAAAGGGTTTTCCCTTACAACATCCTAAGGAAATCCTTGTGGTGATTTTATGCAACAATTTTTTTTTTCAAAGGCATATAGAATGAGAATTTAAAGGAAACCTTAGCCCGAGTGGTTTCATGCAGCCGGGCACTGGTTCTGCAGCTTTAAATGGGCAGAGGAAGACTGAAACAATGGTATTAAATCACATAAAAACTGAACCAGGACTGGCCCGCTGTACAGCGTGCATCTTGTGTGGCTCTCGTTAACAAATGTCATATTTGGTTGTAATCGTATGCAGAAGAAAATAAAATTCCTGAAACAAACCACTTTAGAGGAGACCATTGACCTTGTGAGAATAATGTGAGTGAGCATTTTTGAAGGATATATTCAGTGTTTTCCTGAGGACTTTTTCAGGAGCGCGCTTTGAACTTTGTGGAGGTCGTGGGATCTAACAGCCCACTGTGGCTAATTTAATGCCTGGTGGGTTCCCTTTATGGTGATGGACATAAGATGCTCAATGTACTGTATGTCAGCCATGAAATCACTTGTCTTTATAGTCAATACTCCATGCATCTACTGGTACAAGAGCTACGCCTTCTACTACAGCTGTGACTAATACCAGGGTCAGTACAACAGAAATGAATGAATTTAAAATATAAGTTACATGCAAAGTGAAATCTTACACTTAAATTGAAACATTATTGACGTCACAGAGCCGTTTGTTAACGTCTGTTATGACTGTTGTCCTCACTACCGCATTGTATTGTGGGATATTTATGCCACCGTAGTGTCCAGCGTTGCATACTGTAATATTTCACCGGAAATAGTATGCAATTCGCATACTATTAGTTTCATATTATTGGTTTCATACTATTGGTTTCATGTTTGCATGTTAGTATGGAATTTCATGGGCAACCCCTACTTCAGAGAGAAATAGTTCACTTTTTACTTGACTACATAATTGACACTTATAGTTCATTTTACATTTAAAAAAAAATATGATATGCTTAAATGATATGATGCATATGTAAAATTGGCTCCACATTGGCGAACTACAATTTTAAAATGCAGAATAATATAATAATCTAAAATAATATAACTTAGTTTTGATAATTTAAGACATTTTACTGGGTGGATCAGGATGTTTACTTGTAATGGAGTATTTTTAGACTAAAGTATTTCTACTATTACTTAATAAAATGAACTGGGAAGTACTGAAGTGGCAGAGGACAGAATAAACAAGGTTTTTATGTGGAGTAAATCACACAGTCTGAATCTTTGAGGAGGTTTATTTTGCTGTATATCTGCAGGAATCATTTGTGTTGTCAAAACCAAAGTGTTTCTTTTTTTCCATTTACTTGTGTATTGTACATACAGTACTAAAAGGATTTAATTGTGCCAGTTTTCCATGAAACGTCTCGACTAAACTCTAAAATATTCTGGTGTGCAGATGGTCAATGATTGGACTGTTTGTCTCAAAAGTCTGGAAAAGAAGGCTGGAAAAGAGTACGTGCATCAAACCTTACCAAGTCTGATTCCATGTGCAAATATTTCATGTACTCGTAAACTCATAAACACTGTGATTTTGATTACTATCACAACTTACTGTTGCTACTTATCAGCATTACAGTTTTCTAGCCCCATTAGTCTTCTTAATTTCTTTGATTTTACAAGCTAAAATGAACTTTTTTCTCACGAAAATGAAATGTTGAAGAATTGATATTACCACACGGGTGAAAATGTGCAATGGAAAAAAAAAAAAAAAAAGTTTGTTTCCGTTGAGCCAAGCTGCAGCATTGTGGTTCATCAGTGTATGAGCGTGTGTAGTGTCGGCTGATTCAAATCTAATGTATCAAGCTTTAAATAGCAGGCGCGTTGCCTCGACTCAGGGAGATTACACTCTTTTCAGCCTTTTCTTTTTTTTCTCGCAAAAGTGTGTGTTTGAGGCATCCTGTGGTAAGAGGCTGCATGTGCGCGTCCTGGCGTGTGTGTGTCTCTGTGTACACATATGCATGTTTCTGTCTTTCTGTAAATATGTGTGTGTGAGTGTGTGTGAGGAGCGAGGAGTGAATGGCTTGGCTCCACATCAAAGGCCCCTGCGAGTCTCTGCATTAACGAGGCCCTTTGTTCCCTGCCTCCCAGATTACAGCACGTCTCTCCCCGTGCTGCCAGTGAGCACAGTGTGTGTGAGAGTGTGTGTGGAGGGCACAGTAACCTGTAGACCAAAGGCCAAGGCCTGATCCTCCTCCTCCTCCTCCACATCATCATCATCAGTCTTATCTAATGTAACCAAAAAGAAAGCTGATCCAAAAAGTTTCATTTTAGTTTCATTTCTGGGTTCTGGTAACACATTTTCATTGTTGCCGATTTATTATCATGTTATCATATACAGTACAACCCTGTATTATGCAATTCTATCACTAATTTATTCATACCAATTATGTATCTTATTGTTTATCTTGTCTATATCTGCTTCTTTATTGCAGAAAATGCTCTTGTGGACACCGTGGCTCTTATGCAAGACAGCTATTACGGCATCAAAATCTTCAAAATAGTAGGTTTATGAAATAAAAACAGCAGAAACAAACAAAAAACAATGAATGATTAGCATCTTATGATCTTATGTTCCTTATTTAGAACAATACATATGGACTGAACCCAAACAGTCTCAGTTTATTTGCGTTCACTCGAAGAAATGAAACAATTTTAAGCAACCTGTCATGAAATGCAGTTCAAAAACAATCTCCCAAACTCTAGAGCTATACCTTCAGACCTGATGCTTCAACCTGCAAAATCACCTCGCCTCACCTCAATCAGCTCAGCAACAAACCTTGCGGCGTGTTTGTGTTCGTGCGTGTTCGCGGTGTCACGGCGTGACGCAGGAGCTATTTTGCTGCTATTTCCAGTCACTATCAGCCTCTGTTTTTCATAAGCCAGGGCATGATTTGTTAATGCACGTCTTTAAAAAGTTCATGAACTGAAGCGGGCCTGAGCGAAGATGGAGCTGTTCCAACCACAGCTCGCTTGTTCTTTCCTCTGAGCACACAGGGACAAGAGAGCAGGCTGCTTTGCTGCGTGCAGGCATTTGAAGGGTTTTCTTTTAAACAGAGATATAGACGGTTGAAAACAGAAAAAGGGGGTATCTCCTCTTACACATAAAAAAGGATGGCACTTTAGAAGATTATCCTTGGAGCAGATTCAGTGCAATCAAGTCCTCAGTTACTAAATGAGCATGGTACATGGGCATTTCTTCATTATGTGTATTGAAATGTATTGGAAATTGATCCATAGCTTTTACTTTTGTTATGTGAGCTGATGTAGTTGCTGAACCTACTTCTCGAAGTAGCTCCAGATGAGATAAAATTAGGACTGTCAATCGATTCAAATATTGAATTGTGATTAATCATAAATTAATCGCAAATTTTTTATCTGTTCAAAATGTACCTTAAAGGGAGATTTGTCAAGTATTTAATGTTCTTATCAACATGGGAGTGGGCAAATATGCTGCTTTATGCAAGTTAATGTATATATTTACTATTGGAAATCAATTAACAACACAAAACAAGGACAAATATTGTCCAGAAACCCTCACAGGTACTGCATTTAGCATTAAAAATATGCTCAAATCATAACATGGCAAACTGCAGCCCAACAGGCAACAACAGCTGTCAGTGTGTCAGTGTGCTGACTTGACTATGACTTGCCCTAAACTGCATGTGATTATCATAAAGTGGGCATGTCTGTAAAGGGGAGACTCGTGGGTACCCAGAGAACCCATTTTCATTCACATATCTTGAGGTCAGAGGTCAAG
>CAKAOH010029413.1:0-40685 GCA_916701665.1 Sebastiscus tertius | reverse complement strand
TGCAATAATATCTGAATCATGCAATCACAATGTTAAAACAAACCAAAAAAAAGGTAACTACATTTTAGCTCATTTTCCACCACCACTGACGAATAGCTAACTTCCATACCTTTATAAACCAAAAAACATGGCAACAACAAGCGTGTTCCAGCTGTGTGCATCACTTTTTAATGTCCCCCGGAAACAGTTTCTGGTGTCGTCTTTACTCAGCCCGTTCGCATGAAAAGGCCTATAAATGCCACGATAATGTGCAAGGCGTTTAGCATGCAATAAGTGCACCTTTCTTAATTTCCGCATGTCATTTATACACCATGTATCATGTACTGAGAGCAATGTAGTCTGTAGTAGTGTTACGTGTTTTACTTACAGTTTACTTACTTATTTTAAGCCCAACTAAATGGGTTTCTTGCCTGAACCTAACTGCGGATGTTTGCGTGCGTACTAATGACACTAGTGGAATGTCCATGTAATGTCGTGGTACTTGTACGTCTTCCCGTGAGATCGGGTTGCTTTACTACTTGCAGCGTGTTTCTGTATTTGGTTGTGTTTTCCTCCCCTTTACTTTTCTCTGCATCATGTGATCACACTGCCTCCTACACGGGGATGATTGCCATTAAAATTAAATGACTGCTTAAAATAGCTGCATATGCATGTAATCCAGGATTGCTCAAAAATTTAGATCAGGAAGGACATTTGAGACAGTACGAGGGAGGCAGCATGCATTTATCTAACATGCATAGAGCACTGTAGTAGGAGGTAGTCTAAATATGGTTCAGTGTTGGCTCTACATCTCCTAGCAAGGGGGGTGGTGCCAAGATATGAGAAGAGCTCTTGAGATACACCGTCTAGATGGGGCTGGTAAATGGGGCCAGGTAACGCATTAAATATGCAAGGCAGGGATGATAGAGATGTGATATGAGGAGTGAAAGGAATCACACAGAGAGTAATATTAGAACATAGAAGAATATTCATACAGTGAACCATGACGAGCTGCCATCCTTCCCTAATCATGACCGTACTGAGGTTGGTAAATGGTAAATGGATTTGGACTTATAGAGCGCTTTTCTAATCTTCCGACCACTCAAAGCGCTTCAGTTGCCATGCACAATGTTGGCGTTGGATGTATATTCAACTGAACATAATCAGTGGTTTTGCAGAATCTTTCAATATCAATGCTCTTGTCTAGGTTGTACAGCTGCATGGCAGGTGTCCCAGACAGGTGACTGGCCACCAGGAATCTGTCCAAATCGTTCTTTTCAGCCACAGCAAAAGAAAAAAAAAAAAGTAAAAACCTCTTTTCTTTTTGGTTTCCTTCAAAGCATCACAGATTGGCCTGACAGAATGAATGGGTATTGAACTTCGAACCATTCCAAGAGTCTCTTTGCCATTTGGAATAACCAACTTTCTACTTGCCCGAAGCAACGTAGCTGAACCTAGATGATTACATCCATTATGGCAACATTTTGGAAGGGAAGCTTCTTAGATATATTACACCAAAAAGAGCCAATTCTCAGACATTCATAACGTGACTTCCAAACCGCTGCAAGAAAGCAGGGTAATGACACTTTTTTTTATTGTAGAGATTTATTATGCCGGTGTAATATTCCTCAAAACGATTTGTTCTGAAATGAACTAGCTCAGCTCAGCACAAAATGAGGGGGTACTGGACAAAGACCATCAATATACACATAGCTACTGGCTTTTCATCTCATACGCCATGCAGCCTGCAAGGAAAAATAACTGCATTAGAGAGAGAGAGAGAGAGAGAGAGAGAGAGAGAGAGAGAGAGAGAGAGATTACTGGTTTTCTCTCTGTTCCTAGCCTCTTGTCATTTCCCATGACACAAGCTTTTTTAATGGATTTTCTCATCTTTGTGTGTGAGGTAATATGATATGTATTCATCGGGCTGTGACTGGCACCACATGGGGCAAGGGACGGATGGAGAGGTTGCTCATGTGCAAACATAACATGATTTTGCCGGCAACAATCACAACACTGGAATCCTTCCTGTTGCTTGTGTTTCATTCATGGCTCAGTGTCAGACCTCAGATAGCATCTCCAATCCAACTGCAGTATATCCTGCTGTTATGGTTTCTCTCTGCTCCAATATACATTTGTATGTATTATTGTATGTTTTGTTCTAGGATTTTAAATATAAACATGAGAGGCTTTATTCCAGTGAGTCATGTTTGCTGCCACCTGAAAAAAATAGAGGAAATGAAATGAATAAATGATTTGTGAAGTCTTATAAACCACTAACTTATAAATCCCCTCCAACCCGTCCTATACGTGGACTTTATCGCTATTTAAACTACATCCATTGCTCTTATTGTCTAATAATGATGTGGATAGGTTTACATGGGAGGCCGGTGCGTCTCTTACAGATGCTAAAGGGTGCCGCGGTGTGTCGATATCAGACGCCGAGGGGCACTGACCAAGCTGCGTTACTTAATGCTTGGGGAGTGAGACTGGGTTGGATAATATTTGGACAGTGTGAACCCACGTATCAGATCTTGAAATGCAACTTCAAAAGACTTCATGAAAGTTGAAAATGAAAGCTCAGACGACTTCAAAAGGAAACTGTGACAGTTTCTGTTTCTTCATATTAAAGTCAGGTTCTTCTCTTAAAGGGAATGTGACAAGCCTGATGAGAGTACCAGCCCACAAACCAGCTCTAGTGGGAATTAAATTCTTCTTCTTCATTTTCTGGTCTCATGGTTCTTTATCTTTGCTGAAATAACTGATTTAGAAGCATGACAGAAGGATGTATATTTACTTGGAGAAAATGTGTTATCTGCTGTCCATCGTAGAGCATGTACGTATGCTCACAGCACACATGCAATCTTCATCTATCTCTGCATAATTTATTTGGATTAGGATGAGCAAATGAGCAGTTGCTGCCACGGGCTGGCTGGTATACAACGTTTAATATGAAGCTAAACATATCATCAAATCATAACATTTGTATGAACCAAGAGCAAACCACTATTAACTTTTCTTGTTCCATCATTTGGCTGCTGGCTCGTATTAATTTCCCATCTCTGGCCATGTTAACTGCGGCTGGCCTGTGCGGATGTAATCTCTTTGGGAGCTGCATTTGGAGACTTTAATGTCTGTTTCTTGGGGGGAGAAAGAAGTTCGGGGCAAACGGAGATAAAGGAAATACATTCTGATTCCCTCATTCTGATGAAGGCATAATTGAGTCCATTCAAGGCTTTTAGGGGGCTCAGATATAACCACGCTGCCTGCAGACGTCTGTGTAATATTACATTAGCCTGAGAGTGCTGGGAGAGCAGCCACGGCTGCTGCTCGTGCCTCAGACAGGCAGGGTGAATTAGTATTTGCATAATAATAATGCTTAGCTTTTGTTGACCTGCACTGAGGACTAAATGTGTGGGATTTAGCACATCAGCACAACTCAGTGTTGTGCAAATTGTCAATTGTGTTGCTAAGTGTTTCCTGTGATTATTTAGAAGAATAGAATAGAGAACATTTTAACCCAGCAGAGCTGAATATGTGTGTCCCTGGTATCATCCCACAAGACCACCATCAAGAAAATCATCAAGAAAGCAAACAATAACATAAGAAATCATATATGTATACACACACACTGTACAAATATACATACTATTCTTGTAATTATGCAACGTATAACTTGTGGCAGCGATGCTCTGCATACAGAAATAATTGCAACTTAACTGGTTCACTTTAAGGGTGGAAATATTGTCATACACCTAAATCTATTTTGGTAAATAAACTCCACAGTGAGTCAGAGTTTAACAAGGGAAAAAAAGAGGAACAAGCTGAGGAGGTGAACTCAAAACCAGACAGAAAGGCCAACAATCAGATTTACAGTTGGCAGCTAGAGGTCAGTCCAATACATGCAAACACTCCCAAGAGAGGTAGGCTAAGGCAAAAGTCTGAGAGCAAGCCAAATGTCAATAAATGCAGGGAAAAACAGCTGGACTGCTCGGCAACAAAGCTGACCTGACACGGCCTGTTCTCACTCCCAGGTCGTCAAATATGGCAGCATGGTCAAATACACGTCAAACTATCTATTTATTTCTTGGTGACCACATATGTATTGGTTTACCTTTTTACCCCTTTTACATTCATTATGGAGGAGACATTACAAATATTGCAAATATACATTGCAAATCTTGTATTTGCTAAGGTAATCACATATTCACTATCACCATCAGGACAGTTTATGTAGCATTGAGTCAAAATAAAGGAGGCCAGTGTTTGGATGATGGTACACACAATTTGCATGACCACAAGACCAAAAAATATTATTCAAAACAGCTTTTTGAATACATTCACAATATTACAAGTGCTATAATATACAATACAATATAGATTATTTACAGAAGCTGATTTTAGAAGGTGAAGTCTTTATATAAGCAGCAGTATATAAACTAATTCACTGTCTCAGTGATTGATTGTTTCATTATATTGTAATATATGCTGTACATTGTGCCATTCAATGCAATTTTACTACCTTCTGATGTATAATTTGCCTCTCTCTAATTGTATCTCTTTGGTTGTCCTGATTTTAGATTACTGAATAAGTAAGACTAATTAATTTACTTGTATTAAATTAAACATCCATTGCACATTCAGTCACAAAAAGCTGCTGTATTTGAAGCGTTCTCTCTCTGTTTTTCTGGGTTCATGTGTTTTCAGGTTCAATGTTTTATCTCATCTGGCCTCTCTCTCCTCGTTTCAGCACTAATGGCATACATTAGCCACCCCAACAAAGCAAGATATTCAGTTCTTTCATAGTGTAAAGAACATTAAAATGCCACTCAGAATGCCCATTCACCACCCGGAGGACTGTGGGTAGTTTTCCCTTTTGTGTGTTAAAAAACAAGCTGATATGAAAAACACTTCAAGGTTACGAGGAAAACACGACCGTAAATAATTTTAAAAAAATGGGGACGAGCTCCTAAAGACGGTGTGATGCAGTATGTTCTACTACTCTTGTATTCGTCCCGGTGTACTAATGAGTAAAAGTTTGAAAACAGGTTATTAAATTCTCTCTTTGGTCTTTTGAGAACACATGGCATTTTTTTCCAGTGTGACGACGAATCATTTTCATTTGCCTTAACACCACATTCCTCTCACTTATTTCAGTGTATGCTCTGGTAACGACAGCGACCTTCGCAATGAGCTGAGAGTCACGGTGAGCGAGCTTCGCCCTCATTAGCAGCCTGCGCTCGCTGTCTCCCGGTCGTCTCGCCACGGAAGAAAAACAAGCAGAGGACGACACATCCTCCTCCGAGGCGGTTCGGGTGACAGTGTCCCTGCACGCTTCCTCTGTCCCCAACCTCGCCCTTGTCCCTCCCTCTGAAGCCTGAGCAGGGACAAGAATGTCAGCAACACAAGGTGCTAGACAGCCCTTCGCCATCTCGGTGGGTTCTGGGTACTATTTCCTGCTCATTAGGAGGTATAACAAGATTTCACCCTTCTGCCAAAATCAAATAAAGGCTGTGTGATGATAGCCTCGGTGACCTTAGGGCTCCTATTGAATCTGACAAGACAGCATTCCTGACTCCCCTCCTCTCTGTGTGTCTGACAGTATTCGTCGGGTCTCGGTGGACATTCTGCTAGTGCTTCCTGTTACGTGATATGAGTAAGTAGCGACGCAAAGGTACATGGAGACAAAATATTATTGATAAACTATAAAGGTTGTCGTTAAACCAATTGCCAGCCAAATTAGCATTTTAGTAGCCTCAAGCAGTAGAGACAGATCAATTTTTAAAGATGCATTTTTCAACCACTATAGAATTGGCCACAAAGGAGCATAAACAATCCACATCAAGCTGATGAACACACGCTTCTGAACCCGGAGACTCTTGAAGGACTGCTAGGGCTGGCTTGTAAGGCGAGGGTCACGCTAACAAGCTAACCTGCTTGCATGTTTATAGCTGACTGACCACCATGATTTCATTATTTTCAAAAAATGTTACAATGGACTAAGGCTGTGCAATTTATCAAAATTTCAATTTCAAATTTTGGCTTCCAATGATTATTAAAACAAGATAATCTACATAAAATGATTTTAGCCATTTCATTTTGCAATTATGCTCTTGTCTTGTCTTGTGTTATAAATCCAGCGCACCGCTTTCCTGTACAGCAGAGCGCTGGCTGGCCCTCGCCGGGTGTATTTCCTCTGTGTTGGTGCACCGCGACTGGCTTTAGGTCGGCTTGGAAAGGCGTGGGGTGAAAGGGGTGCGTTGCAGCTTCCCTCGCCCGGACCTCACCACTTAGTGCTCAATGTGTTCTCTCTCAACCGGGGCGGACTGTGTCTGCAACCCACCCAACGCGTCTTGAAACACGGACCCCGTCTTTTTCTTGCTGTGTTATCACCATTCATATCTATATAACCAATGTGTTTATGAATAAATTGTTTACAAGATCACAAAGTTCTTCATAGATCTAGCTTCTTCATTTTGCTCTCAAAGTGCACCAGATTGATGCATTTAACTTTAAAATGTATAAAATGTTCTTTTTAATTGCATGATGTTTCCAAAGTCAATGAGTAATCGTGTAAAATAATCGTGATTATGACTTTAGCCATAATCGCACAGTCCAAACAAATTTCAGTAGGAGTTGATTATTGAAAATTACATTTCTATTTTTATTACATTGGCAGTGATTACATCACATGGATAAGGTACCGCTTTGTCAAAAACAAAGTGGTGTAAGAACAAAGGAATACGGCAGGCTAATTAACTTTAAGTTATTATTTTTCTCCAAAAACTCGTTTGCTGTAGAGCTTTTTATAGTATTTTTTCAAGGTTTCTTTTGTCACTGATTACCCTCTTATAGTACAGAAAGAAAAGCCAGCAAACCTACAGAAAAGGATTGTAGGCCATAACCCATGCCTTCCTGTGATTTTGATATGCAATGGGTTCATGTTACCTAAATCTCAGGATTAGGTTGTTCATTTCCAACTTTGAATGTTTTATATATGAAAAAAATAATATCCTATTTCAGTGATTTTCATCACCCCTCTGCATACTTTTTCTGGCTTGACATAATTTGGTTAAAATGATGTGCCCACTTACTGTCTGCACATTGTGTTTCAGGCACAGTCCTCCATTTTGTGGAGCAGATGTTCCTGCCTGGATGTTTTGCACCGTGAGATGGGTCTGACAAATGCAATGAGGAAGAAAGCCGTGCCAGAGAGTACAAAATTATGTGCGAGGTGATGCTGTGAGTGCTGCACTCTTCATCAGATGTCTGCACTCCAAATGTCAAGCTTGCAGGTGTTAATGTATTCACACACCTTTGGAGCATAATGCACTGTCCACTTCTATTATAGTCTTCGTACTTTGGATCCTGACCAAAGACCAAGATGTGTATTTTAGTCTTGGAAAAATTACTGTTACTTCCTTCAGCATTTAATTGCTGATCTATCTCTAAGGGTTGCAAACAATTGTATTGCCACGTTTTTCTATTAAATGTTGCATTAGACTGCATACATGTCCACAAGCAGCAACAGAAGTCAACCGATCAACAACAACAACTCAATATTTTAGAAAGTCGGTAAAGACCTTGAAGAACTTTTTTCTCCAACTTTATGTATTGAGTTTAGAAATTCAACACTTCTCAAGCACACCTGTGGCCCACACAAGCTGCTGTTAAATATTAATCACTTCTATTAATGCAATATGAGGGCATAGTGTGCAAACAGAGGCAAATCTCCGCTGTGTTTCAGATTGATTATTTTAATTAATCTGGCTAGGGGACAAAGGCGCCTCAATGCATCATGGAGTAACTGGTTATTTGTTATCCGAGCGAAGTGTGAAGCTCTCTCGAGGCCTGTGCTGTGTATGGAAATCTCTTTTTAACTGCTGAAACTTATAGTGATACTGAAGCTTTTGGTTTGTGTTCATCTTTGCTGTGGTTACACTTCTATTCCTCTGAAAGCAGACTTTAAATTCTTAAAAAGTTTACTGTTAGTTTGGCCTTTTTTTTCGTGCATGCCAGGACTATTTCTGTCCTCTTCTTCTGGGAATCAACCAAAATAAGTCTGCCCCAATCAAACATTTTGCTTTCACCATCAGTGGCTCCATGTCCTGCTGAGATCGACTGCAGTGCAGCCTCTTTGGTTTCACACTGGCAAGCACGAGGAGTGGAAGAAGTTTTCCTGCAATCAAGAAGTTAAAAACCTCCTCGGAGCTCTGATCCCAAGTCTGATTGCCTTTTATCATTTCCATTCAGCTGCTAAAATCTGCAGCCTGCTTTTGGGAAAAGCCAGCATGTGAGAACTTATTTCCGTTGGCTTCTCAAACTTGTACAAGCTCCTGGTTGCACAGAATTGCGAGTGAAGCAGCATCACAACCATTTGCTATATCCAACTTATACTGTAGGTAGGTATTAGTCCTCTGGGAATAAGAGAGCTACGGATATGATATGAAAGTATAGGAAAAAAAATCATACTTATAAATGCTTTTCATTGAAAATACAAAAGTTCAGGATGGCAACTTGATTTATTTAACAAATTGTATTGTGCCAATGCTTTTAGGGGGAAATATCGCCTTCCTAAGGGCACACAAAGCAGGAATGAACCAAACTCAGAACCCTTAAGGCTTGGTCACACCAGAAGGGTGTTCTCATACACTGTTTGTAGCTATACCTACGAAAAGTAATGCGCTATAATTTGTATATATGCCCTACGAAATCAATTTGTAGACAATCCATGTAACCGTGAACCAGGAAGTATAAAGAGCAACAAACTGTGAAGGCAGGAGGTCGGAGTGGATGGGTCCTTTCACACAGGAGACTGGTGTTCATGTCCCATGTGAAACCAAAAGTCACATTTATTTATTTGTCACGTAACTTCTATACTTAAGCAACACCACTTCCGTAGTTATTTTATCACAATCCACGATCTTTTCATAAACATAAACAAGTCGTTTCTTGTGTAGACAGAAGTTTATTTTGAAAAGACTGTACGCATGTAATGTGCAGAAACTGACACGTGTTGCTGGACGTTCGGAGAAGAACGCACAAAAAATGAGGAATAACTTTTCAGAAGATATCATGCTAGATATACTAGCATGTATCAGATCTAGTCAAGGGAGGGCATATTGGGCATATCAAATTTTCAACTTTAAATTTTACATTCAAAGCTCCCTCCAAGGTCAGACCCTGATTATTTTCCTGCTATGTTAAAAGAGTGAACACCACCATGGACAAAGTAGATTGGTAGCTCAAACTTAGTTACTATAATTGAGAAAGTACATATCACCATAACTAAACTTAGACTAGGAGAACTGTCTGCAGAACTTTTGTCAAAACATGGAAAAGCTTTCATGTAATTTCTCCAAACGACAGTCAGATACGTCAGAGACAATGTAGCTGCACTGCTTCATCATGTGCAGCTGTTTATTTTTGTTCATTTTGTTCTATTGTGTCTGTCTGAGTTTTGACTCGGTCCCTGAAGTGTTTCCCTTTCAGAAGATGAGATGTCTGATCCACCATGACACAGCGACAGAGTCTCATTGAACTGAGAGTGAACTCCGAAATCTTCAGCAGCATCTGAGATATGAGAAGAAACTCTCCGAGCACTGCTGTATTGATATAATAGCACTTTAACAGCATGGGATATTTTAGGAAGGAAAGATTAACATTGTTCATTTCCATTTTTACAGCGAGTGCAAAAGCAGAGTCAACAGCAGAAAGGCAAATGGAGATTAGAGAAGAAGGTCAAGAGTTCAGCTGAAGGGAATAAAAATAATAGAACCTCTAGACTTACTTCTTAGAGTGATTTTGAGAATAATTATATTGGTAAAGTAGCATAAATCTGTTGACCAGCCAAGCTCCTCTGATAAGGAGGCATTACTACTTCATTTTTAGACGCATAGAATATGTCATGATCTGCCCTGCCCATAGCTTATGTTTCATTCATTCAGTTTCTGCATGTTTTTTTCATTCATGTTTAGCGTTTCCTGTTTTATTTTGACACTCACCTCCTCTTTCTTTGCAGACAACTTCACTTCCTGCCTTTGTGTGTTTTCCCGCCTGTGTGATTGTCTGCCCTGCCCTATTTGTTTTCACCTGTTCACCTCATTAGCTCAGCTGTCACCCGTGCCACGGTATCACCCCCTCCTCCTCCGTTGTGTCTGCTGATGAGCCTTTCTCAAACCGGACCCTCCCTACTCCCACTCCATGACCGAGTGGACTCTGTTTATTGACACACTCACAGCTGAATGAAGCACCCTTCTTTAAAGTGTAGGGTAGAAATACAGCGGCAAGCCCAAGGTTTCGTATCAAGTGGCAACTGTTGTACACAGTGCTAATAATAAGCTACATAAGTAACAGTGTGGGCAGTGAGGACTCATTACATTCACTCCACATTAAATATACTTTAAGCCTCTGGAGAAGAATCAGAATCAGGTTTATTGCCCAGAAGGTTTTCATATACAAAGGATTTGCTTTGGTGTTTTAGTGCATACACAAGAAACATAAATATAGAATAGAAAAAAATTGCAATAAAAATATATCTAAACAAACACAGGACTTTCAACCAGGAGACCGGTGTTTGTGTCCCAAAGTGTTAGTGACATTTGTGACATGTTTTCCATACATTTGTTACATTATTTACAGACGTATTTTACTTTGTTACCGTACTTATTTTAAGCCCAATCATGATCTTTTTCCTAAACCTACCACCCAACCATGATGTTTTGTTACATTGCATAAAAATGACACACGAAAAAGAGGTGTACAAAATGATACGCAAGAAGGCATTCTCATGACATGCGGAATGGCCTTGCAATATCGTGCTATTTATACGCCTTCCCATGAGATCAGGTTGAAGAAGATAACATCCCAATTATGAATCCCCCCCTACAAAGCTCTGATTGGTGGACCGACGGTCAGTGAGCACTGACATATAGGAATCGCTGAACAAATCAGAAAGGTGATTGAGAGGTGTGGAAGCAGTGTAAACCAGATGTGACGCATCATAGTCATCAAAGTCACTTGCTTGGTTGACCCAACTGTTGCCCAAACCTCCACCGGAAGAGGTTTTGTTGCGGTATAACAACATCACACTACTTCTAATTTGTCTTTTAAGAGAGAATGGTCATTATTCATACAAGACTAATTTTTCAGTGTTTGAATAAATTACCTTTTGTCATTTGTTGGGAGTAGACAGTCGGTCAAAAGTTAAATGGAGTTAGAGTCAAGGAGAGAGGTAGAAGCATGTTTATATTTTAGGTAAAGGCAGTTTTTTTTTGCTAGTGTATCCTCTGTGATGTACTGAAACCTTAAAAACAGTATATACACAGCCCAGGTTAGAGTCAGTCATTACAACACCCACCCCTGAAACTAAATGTACTCTCTCTGTTGTTGGATTTGTGCCCTGCATCGACTCTATTCTAGCCTGCTTAGTCGCTGGCTCCATGTTTACCATGCTCAGTGTATCTGGATAAACCCTATACAATATTTATTATGTAAACAGCCAGCTTTGCCATGTTGCGCGTATGTTTTTGTTTTCATGGTTGAAATGAAATATTCATGTAATGTATGATCCAGTTAAAAGCTTTTCCACATAACATTCGCTTCCGCAGCTGCTTATTTGTGCTAATTTCTTTCTAACGCCATGGATACGAGAACCACTAGAGCATGGCATCAAGCGAACTTTTATTGAACCATGTGAAATTCTGGTAGAAAATGTGCCAGCTGGCTAACACTTACACATCTACAGGAATGTTGATTAAAGTGCGTTGTCAGTTTAAGTAATTAAATTAATTACTGTATCATAGGAGACAATGAGGGACAGTCGGCTGCAAAGTCAAAGACCGTAGGAAATCTCAACGGTCCAAAGCATAATTTAGCAATGAAGATACACTCTATTGGGGTCTTATGCCTTTTCCATTATTGACCCAATATCATCAGAGAGAAACTACACATTTCCATAACCATTTACTGTATTGTTGAAGTTTTATAATGGGGTATTAATTGAAAATAGAAGTTACAGTCCACAGGATTCTGCAGGATACAATAAACTCATTTAGTTTTTTAGCCTCTTTAGGCTCATTGTTTTGGTTCATCGTCCCATACATGAACTATTCTGCTTTTTTTTTGCTTTTGTTTTACCTTCTTATCTTTCTTTTTTAGTGAACCCCCTCAGAAATTAAGCCACGACATCTAATAAAAATCTGTTCGGAAATTACGATCACAGCATATCACTCCAGAGCCATACCGGGTCAAGGGACATTTGCTACCGGGCCAAGAGGATACAATATGATTCTGCAAGAAAAACTCAAAAGCTAAAGGCTATTTTTACTGTAATTAACTTGAACCTGGTCTAGTCTGTCTCTGCTGCCTTTTTCTTCACTACTTCCTGTCACGCCCCCCAACAACAGGAGGAGTTAGGAATCCAACAATTGGCTGACGACCTGCTCTACCTCCACAGCATTTTGGACTATTTTGCTTAGCCTGCTGTCACCATGACATGGACCTGCATGGATTTATAATCAAATGCACTGAGAACTGATACCTACAAGCTTCAGTTCCTCCCGTCTCAGCAGCCAAATGCTGTGGAAGTTCCCTACAGGAATGATTATTCTCCTGCAGCCCACAATAACTGACGAGTCGTCATCGCTCCAACAAAAGGACCTATTCAGAAACTCCCACAAGAGCATTAGGTTTGACCAAACCCTCTCTTTCACTTCAAGACAAGGAGCCAATTACACAGCCCTCATACACTTCTAATAAACTTCACCCCCGCACCACACCCCACGCAAAACACTCCAGGGTGAAGAATTGGTTGTTTATCAAATGCCTCTCAAGTCTGAGGCTTTTTCACGGTGTGGAGGAGAGGAAGAGAGTGAGCGGGTGTCTCCCAGTAGACATATCAGTATTATCATACTTGTTCTCTTGTTTCAGAGTCGGTCTCAAGAAAGTTTGCAAAATGGAGCCAAATGACTTTAAATAACACGCTCTTTGTAACAGAAGTGAGAGGAATACTTTACCACTAATAAAGAAGGTGGAGAGGGAGAAATAGAAAGTAGTTTTAAGAAAACTAAATAGGGTCACTTTGTCAGTTTTGAATCACAATGAGGTTTAAACAATGTCTTGTTTTTTTCACATGCATGCATGCAGCTTCATGGACTATTACTTTACATTGCACCTATTTTTGGATTGAGGGTGTTTTTGATGGTGGTATGTTCGTTCATTGGTGATTTATTAGTGGAAAATGATACTCCATCTTCCATAGTCACTGTTCAAAATACAGCAGGCCAACAATTCTGTTCATGATATTCAATTTAGGTCTTTTTAGTACGATTATTTTGCATGTAGAGATACTTTCAAAGTCATCATGTAAATGAACTTTGATCCCTGTCGATGTTTCCTTAGATTTCAGCCGACTCCTTCCCTCTCTGTCACGATGCATCACCGCATCTGTTGTCCATCCACATGTGAATTAAACAGACACCCTCCTCCCCCAACGCTGAACCCATTCAACATCCTAACCACCATTCATTCCAGCAGCCCATTTCCTTCCACACAACATTATTACACATGATTCATTTCCTCATCAGTGAGAGCTGCGGCTGCATGGACAGAATAGAAAAAAAAAATAGATGATAATGGAAAAAAATGAGCGAATCACCCTCTACATATCTGTCATAATTTGATTGTAAAATGAATGGTAATTTCGCCAATGTTCAACACTGTGCTCCTTTTTTTGACCCCCGAGGTAATAAAGGCAGACAACAGGGAGGGAAATGGATTTGTGGATGTTGAACATGATGGATGAAGTGCAGCTAACAGAAGAAGGTGAGTTCTGCGTCACTGGGCTTCTTTGCTTCAAACTGACAAGTTCATAAGATCTCATAGCAGGCAGGAGGAGTTTAGAATAAAAGACCACTTGAGAAGTACGTGGCAGGAAGCAACAAAAAAGGGCAGTTCAGAAAAACCTACAAAAAGAAAAGCCTTCTGCACAAAAAATTCAGCAACACAGGATTTATAATTTCTGAGTGTGACTTAGCAGTTGTCAGTCCGCGGACACAGTCCGAAACACAGTCCGACTGTGATTAGCTGATTAGATGCAGCACTCTGGTTCCTCTTTGTTGGCTCTTAATGTGTCAAAATCTTCAGCTTTTCTTACTGATTCAGCTGCTCCATCAGTCACAGCTTTTCAAGCAATGCATTTCATCTCCCGGCATCAAAATCAAATCACATTTTCATCTCTTTTTTTGGTGCATGGACTTTGGTGTGCTCACATAATTCAAAACATAACTTCAAGGTCTAATCAGCTAGAGTAAATGGAAACACCTGTGTGGGTGTGCAGAGCCATATCTTTAACTTCACTAAAAAGCCCAGTGGATTTGTTTTTTTGCTCTGGTTAAACTGTATTTTATATTGACCAGTACTCTGCAAATCAAATAAGTGATTCAATTAAACTGTGAAAATGTTTTTTTTTACAAAACTTGTACAGGTTGTTGTAGAGTTCTGACTTACGAGAGCTTTCTCCATCATAAATATATCAGACACCAAAAGGGTGTAATGTAATGGTCCGTGACCAAATGCTCAGTTTGATTTAGACTGCAGCTTACCACCTGACATGATTATGTTGCATGGCAACATTAGATGGCTGTTCTGTACATCACATTGCTCAGAAGCTTTAGCAAATACCTGAATATTGCTGCCTCCAATGAGACAAGAAATATTTTTTTCAGAATGATGGTTCTGGTATGTATATGGTAAGGGTAGTAGTAGTTTCAGCCCCGTTGCCATAAACATGCAGCAAATGACCTCACGGTGGACAAATCATCCGATCTCATTGTAATGAATGGGCATGTACCGACTCACTGCAAAGGAGCTGTGAGCACAATTGTTTCTGTTTCTTTGTGTAGCTTTCCCTTTGGCTATAGCGAGCTGTCAGACTTAAGAGGCAATGGAGTACGACTGCTACGTTTGTAGAGTCGATTTCAACTCTGATTCCAATTGCTTGAGTTGCTGAGATTGACTTATTGACTCCTGTGTACACACCCGAAAGGTTATTGTGCTGTAGCTCTCTAGAGAGAGTAACCTAAAACGAACTACACAAGTTCAAGAAATCTGTTAATACTGGAAGAGTAACAATAAATTAGATGTTTTTAGGCTTCTTCTCTTCCATACCATTGAATGCATCCTTGGTCTACAGGCGGTATACCCACATGGCTACCTCGACATCTGTGACTCAACTGCAAAGCTACTACCAATAACAAGAATTTGGCACTATATTTCTGTTTTGATCTTCAGGGCCTCCTACTTCATTCACAATAAATATACTGTAAGAGCTGACAGAGACGTTTGATTCTGCTGAGGTGGAGGATAGCACCTCACACAACACTCTCACTTCCAACCTGTCAAATACCGACACTTCGTCAGTGGCCCTAGGCTCAAACTATGATGCTCTAGGTTTCCCTCTAGAATCAGTTTTGAACGTGTCAGGGACAGTTTCTACATAGTTTACGTTCTATGCATAGTGTCTTTTCAAAATAAACTTCCAACGTATCTATACTTAGTTTTTATTTTTCTTGGTTAGGTTTAGGAAAAGATCATGGTTTGGGTTCAAATGGGTCTGTTTGTGACTTAAAATAAGAATGCTTCTGCATTCTCTATTACGTTTTGAGGGAAACGTATTTTCTCATGGATTAGGATTGCACTTTTAAACACATAGTTAACCTTGTGAATTGAGACAAAACAAAAAACGCAACAAAACTACTTGGTTAGGTTTAGTAAAACATCATGGTTCGGCATAAAGTGATGAAAACAAATTTGAAACGAAACAAAACAAAAAAAATGGCACAAAACTATTTCGTTAGGTTTAGGCAACAAAAGTACTTGGTTAGGTTTAGTAAAAAAACTTGATTAAAGTCTATGTTTGTTTGACCCATCCGTCCTCCTCCCTACTCAGACTTCCGTGGACTATCATTACAAACGTATTTGTGATACGTCAACAACATCCGTAATCTGCAATGAAATACATTTCCCTCGAAACACAATTCTCAATGCAGTTTTGTTGTATGGGAATGTAATTTTTGGAGACAGGGCTTACTTATGTATGCGGTGTTAGTTAAATACGCCGACGATTTTTGATTTCACAAGTGACAGCGGCCTCTTGGGTGAAAGTCCATGTTTGCTGACTTTTTCACTCCTTATGCTACGTCAGTTGCTCTGACCGTCTAATAATGACACGGATGGCTTTACATTGGAGTCAGTTGAAAGCTCAGTGCATCTAAAGGGTGCCTCAGTGAGTCGGTATCAGACGCTGAGGGCCACTGACCAAGCGGCGGTATTTGACGAGTTTTTCCCCACAATGAATTGGATTGTTTTCTGAAAACTGGGATGTCTGTATTTCAACGAGGCCTTTGGGTAGCATATGGTGGCCCAGTTGAACAATTTGGTTTTATTATGAAAAGAACATCATGATAGCGTAACTCCATGGTGATAAATGTAATAATGCAAGCTCAGTCACTGTGAATGCATATTAATAAAGCTTTAATTCAAGACTACAACACCAAAGGGACTGACACAGCAATGATTATGATCATTATTATCTTTTGTGAAGTTTCTGTATATGTTCACAATTTGATTTAGTGACTGATTCTGTAACTTGGAACCCCTACGTAATCAATGAGTTTGCGTTTCAGTTGATTTTCCATCTGCTGATGTGTGTGCAGATCAAATAATCATATTGTTGGGACAAAACCTGTTCCCACGGTCACATCATGGGGACTCACCACCTATCTGGGGATTAGCATTAGGTCACCACAAGGTTATCCATCTGTATGATCCTCTGGGGAGATGTGTGGGCTGAGCTCAGATCAGTATCCACACAGGGGAATAAATGAAATGCGTCAATGGCGTCCTGCAGGCTCCCCAGGTTGATATACAGGCCACCTCGACACTTAAATGCACACATCAGCTTAGGCAGGTCAGTGGGGATTCTCTGATGTCGGTGGCATTACCGTTGCTCCTGCGCTGATAACCAAAGACGTACCACCAACTACTGTGTGTGTGTGTGTGTGTGTGTGTGTGCATAGACAGGACACAGTGAGAGAGAGTAAGGAGAACATAGTACATTAGAGTGGGCCTGAGTTGAATTAACAAGACGTCAGGGGAGTATGTGAGAGAGAGAGAGGGGAGAGTGTATGATGCTGTGTGTGTTTTTGCCCTCTTGTGCTTGGTCCTCACAACAAAAGTGCGCCCAGGAGGAAGCAAGGTTTTCATTTCGTCGCTCCTTCTAACAGACTGAGCTCCCAGGGCTATTGCATTTGGTGAGGTTTATAGGATAAAGGTTGGATTTAGAAATAGAAGTTATATTTATAGTATCATCCAACTTCTGTAAGTTTGCTGTTTCATGACTTCATAGACAAGAATTTTAATTTCTGGCAAACTACACTACACTTCAACTAGACAGGCGTGTTTTTAATAGTACACAACTCATGTGTTGTATTCAGAATAAATTATATGAAACCTTTGACATGAACATGACATTATGACCTCAACAATGTGTTTAGAAAGAGGCATGTTAGCTGCAATATTTATAGGAAAACAAAACTCACTGTTGTTTGATTTAATGTAGAACGTGCTGCTAAACACAGTCTCGCAAAAGCCGTTTCTGTTTTGCTGGTGGACTCAAATAAAGACAAATATCATTTTATTTTGAGAGGCAGGATTGATTACAAATCAACTTAAAATAAAAACAACACTCATACTAAATTGTAGAAGACAATGATTTCCGATTTATCAGAAGACATAAAGCAAATCAAACAAAGTCCCATTGTCCCAAAGTCCCAATACTGCAATGACAAAAAAAATCACTTAATGTGAGTTCCTATTGATCTCAGCTCCTGATCAATAGTCATCTCAGGGGCTGATGGAGGGGTCACATGGAGGCTTGTGGGTGGACGCAGATGATATCTGAATTGGCCAAATGGCCACCCTGGGAGTGGGAGTGGGGTCAGGGGGGCAACCTGTAGCAACGCCAATACTCTAGTTTGACAGTTGCAGCTAATAGAAATGAATGAATGGGGAGCAGCTATAGAATCAAGCCAATTTTGAAGTCTCGTCCTTCAAGTCTCATTTTACATATTCTCTCTTATTGCATTTAAAATAAGCTGCAGTCTTATCTAGAGATAAGGAATGCAAGAGTCAACGCTAATATGCAAATCTTTGCATTCTGTAAAAACAATTGTAAGTTGCAAGATAAAGAAAGAAGGAATAGAGAAAAAAGACAAAGTGTACAGCCTGTATATGAAAGCTGCACTCAGCAAGTTTGTGCAAAAATGAAAAAGAGAGGTCACTTTGAAGTTTAAGGACTTGCAGAAACCCTGTAAGGTGACATCAGCAAGAAATGCACAATGTGTTCATACTAATCTGCCCAGCTGCTCTTTGATGCTTTATGTAAAAAGAAGCCAAAGGGACAAGCATGACGAAGGAAAAGATTTAGCATTGGTGAATCCAGCTCTTCGCTGCACCCAATTCGACAGTTATCAGCTCGTGTGTGTGTGTCAATGTGTGTTATCGGTTGTTATAAGCGTTATAGATGCGGGTCAGTAGGGGTCTGTTATGCCTACTACGTTGTAAACTTAAAAGCAACACTTTTGCTGCTTTTACTATGGTCACTAACGTCGTATTTTATTCCTCCTTTCTGTGGTTGCCCATGTGAATCAATGATAAAACCTACTAGCAGGTGTAGCAGGCCCCTACTGACCCACATCTATGAGGCTTATAAGCACTGATAACGCCAATTTGATGCACCTGATGCTTCACTGAATGGGCATTATTTTGACATATTATTTGATAGTTTGCTCTGGAGTTTCATTTCACCTCCTTACGTGAACTGAAGAATTAAATACATTTACATGTTCCACTAATATCCAAACCACATGTCAGAGTTAACCTACCTCATCCCTCCTCTGCTGCAGTCCTACATTTCATAAGAATAAGACGGGTGGATTTAAGTATAAAAATCTTGGCCCGTGCTGCTTTAAACTGAAAAGTATGGTACATAATAGCACCATGCAGGTAATACCCTTTGCTTTACTTACATCATTTTATACGGGTAAACTCATCTTCATGTATGTGCAGTTGCACACATAAGCAAAATAAAAATATAGCCTCAGGGAACCACAATATTTGGAGAAAAAACCTTGGTGGAGAAATTGAGAAAGACTAATTACCTGAGTTTGGCACACTGTTCAACGTTTTGTTACAGATATTGCTCAAATGAAGTGAGCGGTGAGATGAAACGAGAGCGGGGATTAAAATTCTCTACATGTAGCCTAATTCCAGGAAACATGTCAAGTCCCTGTTATACAGCTGAATAGTGAAGGGCCTCAAGTTGGCACGATTTTTACATACAAATCATGCAAACCAAAGAACATCAGTGAACGCTGAATGGGATGCTAAATGAGCTACAGCTCAGAGGATGTATGATGTGAAATTTTAGTGTCACAGCTTTGCATAAATTTGCAGAACACATCATCTATCAGGATAAAGTAGAATTCTGTATTATGTTTGGTGTCAGTAAAAAGATCAGTAGGTGAAACCTTCCTGCAAAAAAAAAAGATCCAGATAAGAAGAATGATATGAACTGAGAACAAAAAGGGCTCCAGTGGCATTATGGACTAAAACCAGCTCCAGATCATATTATGTCTGCTGGGTTCAAGCTCACTGGATAGAGCAACAGTATCCCTTACTGTATGAATCCCTTTCCATGTACAAGACCACCACTTTTTCCATTTGTTGTAACGCAGCAGCCATACAAATGATGTGCTGGGTTTGAAGGGTGACACAACTTCTAAATGTAAGTGGTGAAACAAGTAGATACAGAATATGTTTGTACAATATGTGACAGTGTCATATAGCATGTATGAATGTGTCTCTACAAGCTCTCAGATCTGGAGCTGGATCTATAAGAGTGTAGGAAGACATTTGAGGGAGTTGGGGCCATAGAAAGAGAATGGGAGTAGAACGGACATTGAATTGTTTGCTGTTGTTGGTTGACAAGGTCAAAAGAAAATGGTGATTGTTGTTAGTTGTTATGGTGACAACTAGGGCTGTGCAATTAATCAAATTACAATTACGATTACAATTTTGGATTCCAACAATTATGATCACAATATAATCAACATATAATAATTATCGTGAATTGTTAACCCACCTTGCCCATCTTGAAACACGGACCCTGTCTCGTTTACCATGCTTTATGGGTGTGTGACTTTATTGCTGTGTCATCACCAATAATATCTATACAACCAATATGTTTATGATTAAATTGTTTACAAGAGCAGAAGTTCTTCATAGATCTAACCTCTTCATTTTGCTCTCAAAGATTGTTGCATCCAACTTTAAAATTTAGGCTACAAGATTTTCTTTCTAAATGCATGATGTTTCCAAAGTCAATGAGTAATCATGTTAAATAATCCTAATCTCAATATTGACCAAAATAATCATGATTATGATTTTTGCCATAATCAAGCAATGACAACACGTGTCAGTGGGGCCACAAAGTGTGTTGTTCTGCCGCTAAGCCGGCAGCGAAGGTATAGTCACACAGCCAAATCATTGTCTGTTAAGGCCAATTCATACTTTAAATATTACATATATTATTATTATTATAACAAGGCACAGCCAGCATGGCAGTACTACACGCACACACACACTAGACGCTGTTGTTCAATCACCACGCATGAGTGAGTCAGTCAGAATCCCCGGCTACTCCAGTCCGCATGTCGAGGAGTTCTTGAGCAAGATACTGAACCCCCAAATTTCTCCCGAAGGCTGTGCCATCTGCGTGTGAATGAGCATTTATATTAGCAAGCACCTTGCATGGCAGCCTCTGGTCATCAGTGTATGAATGTGTGTGTGAATGGATGAATGCTGACATGTAGTGTTAGGTGTTTTGAGTGGTCAGAAGATTACATAAGTGCAAGGCCATTTATCATTTACCTCGGTGTCATTAGTGATTCAGGCATTCAAACTATGAACAAAACGCTTCACAACTCAGTGGAAGCTCATTATTTTCTCTATCAAGCTGGGCTACTAGAAAAGAGAACAAAATATCCACTAAGTAGTTGGTCAGAGAAGCAGTGATGTACAGTATGAGTCACGTTGCTCGTACAGTGAATGAAGGTTACGCATTCAAAGCAACCATTGGAATGCACAGGAAACAACTTCCTTAGGTTTAGGCAAGAAAACAACTTAGTTAGCTTTAGGAAAAGATTGTGGTTTAGCTTAAAATAACTCTGGAACAGGGCGAAAGTCCGGTATATTTTGACCCACACATCCACCTTAACCTCCGTCCTATGTGGTGTGTGCTGCTCTTTATATATCCTGGTTCACTATTATGTTAATTACACAAAAATTGATTTTATGGGATATACACAAATTACAGTGCATTAGTTTTCGTAGGTATAGCTGAAGTAAGTCAGGGTTAAAAGCTTTGATTTGCTGTGTTTTTCAGCCGGAAATATCTGCATGTATAGCGTTAGCCTCAGTGGCTTCCACTGCAGGGGCTGTCTTGGCCGAAATGGGACATTTCCATGCTTCAGATTTTGCTGCCTGAGGTCACATCAGGTATCAGGAGGAGGTGCCTCTTTTTTCATTTGACCCTGCCCTGTACACAGTCTGCGCACACCACTGACATACACCAATGAAGAACATCATAATGTAACAAGTCAAATGTAATGAATATCAATATGGTGTATAGGAAAGAGCTGGAATTCCCTATATCCTCCTGAGACCCAGCCCATTGACATGTGTCCTCTGTAGTGGACATGTTGTCCACATGCATATCCTTTTATTCTTTTGACCTACTCTATCAACCCCTGGCGTATTGTAAAGGGGCTTTCCAGTAATATGGCATGTGCTTTTTTTAATCAAGTTGAATGCATTCTTGGTTTAATATCACTCTATGGCCATAATCTGTTCATTTTTTTAGTCTTTTCACACTGAAATGGTCCACTACAGTGGACATGCTGTAAAATGAAAAAATAAAGTTAAAACAGCCTAAATTGTAAGATTTTCTTTTAACCCTAAATAGGAAGGAAATCACACAAAAAAAAAGTAATTGGAAGACTCTTTTTTTACTCGGTTCCCAGGAGGATATTCCAGGACATCATGGAAGGAACCCCCCCATTGGAGCATTTTGTGATTTTTTTTTCACATCTCTTGGATGCAAACCAACCGTGCCACATTACACAAGACAGAGCAAGGCAAACAAAGAGACATCCAGTTACATGTACATGCTTACCCCTATATACCCATCATCACATTCCCGCTATATTCTGCACTACCGTTTTAAGTGGAAGCAGAAAAGGAGGCGGGCTGCAGGACGGAGCAGCCAGCCAGCGTCAGGCTGAATAATTGATCTCTCTTTATCGGTCAGGAGGACGTTAGTGGGACGTTTCTCTCTCTCTCTTTCTCTCTCCATCCCTCCATGTGATTCACGCTCCTTCCCATCACGGTGTGAACGGCAGCTGCTTCACCACCAAAACCACCTCCCCTTCTACTCCTCCTCTTTCTCTACGTGTGTGTGAAGTGTGTGTATAGGAAGACGAAGCAGCAGGCAGGAGGAGGCAACCACCACCAAGGACGTCCTTTTTTTCCAGCCTGGAGATGCGAGGGACGAGCAGTTAAGATTATTAGCCTGTGAATGCTGTTTGTACTGCTACAGGAGAACTTCGCTTGCAGCTGAAGCTCTCTTCTGATCTTCTGTTTTGAGTGTGTGAGGAGGATATCAGCCCAGGACGGAGGTAATAATCGATGCTTGATGATCGGCCGCTTTCAGTGCATTTCAAGCGGGTTTTTTTTTTGGGGGGGGGAGCTATCCAGTCGCGGTGGTGCTGAAATCCACGTCTCCGATCAAAACGAGGAAGTGCATGAGCATCCATCTCTGTCTCTCTCTGTGCACGCGACTGCACAGACGTATTTACTGTATATGTAGCCTTGTAAACATGCATGTATATCAGGTTTCATTGCTGCGTAATTAACGCGCCTGTATGTATATACAGAGCAGCTTGTTTTGGAGCCGGAGTGGGATGGATGGATGGTCTGTGTTCAGGGTCCCCTCCAATGGAGGATGGAAAGTTTTACCACATGATCAGGAAAGAAACAAAAAAATACACACACAGCTGTGGGTTTTAGTCCGGCGTCCACATGCAATGACAAACAGACTGTCCTGCAAAAGCTGAGGACTTGCAACCTGTGCACTTTGTATAAACTCGCTCTATAGAGGTTATTACTGGTCGTCGTGACACCAGTCAGTGCCTGACACTTATAGCTGTCCGGATTCTTCTTAGAAAAAAAAAAAAAAAAGGCAGCCACATTTGCAAGGAAATAACGAACCACAGCTGCTGATTGTGGTTTGTAGATTTCTGGTGTTTTCCTGTGGGTCCAGGTTGAGTTTGAACCATTGACCTTGGTGTCCTTGTCCAATTGACGCATTGGAGAAACGTGCCTGACACACAAATACAGCCTGGATGTGACTGTTGTTTGGCTCCGTGCAAACTGTAACTGGAGCTAAATGTGGAGAGTCATTCCAGAAATGATTTCTATAGTATTCTTTAAATATTTAACGTGGAGCGTGTCTGTAGTAGTGTAAAGTGAGTTTATAGTGACCTCCTTATCCTATACTTAATGGCATGATCAATCAATATACTACTATTGCTCGTTGATATGTTTTAGGTTTGTGAAGTTAAAGGATTATTTAGAGTTTTTGAAAGAATTTTTTTTTTTTTTTATCTTTTTCTTTCCCAGATCTGGCCACAAAGGACTTCTACTTTTCTGTCACACTTGAATGTAACATCGCTCGGACAAGGAAGGCAGGGAATTAAAAGCCATCATCATGAATTTCGTTATGAAACAAGCGTTGGGAGGTAAGAGCGACCTTTTTTTATTCACTGTTGCACCCCAGAGTGTGAATGCATGACGTTGTGGTGGTGGTTCTTGGAGGTTTTTCATTTTCCTCCAAACTTCTGTCTGACTTTTTGATATTTCGGTGTCTTCCCAATTGATGCTCACATTCACACATCATCATTACTGTCTTCAGTCTCAAAACAGCTGCAGTGGAGGAAGCTGGTCGATGTTTTATTTCTTTTTTTTTTGCCTCCCTTTCCCTGTCTGCGCTTTCCCTCCACATCTGCTGCTGGCTTGCTGCACACATGGCGTACAGTAGTTGGCCCCAGGGGCACGCTGAGTACAGCTTACTGTAACAGTCTGGTGATTTGTAACTTAGTCTGTGGCCGAAAGGGCATTTCATGTTCCAGTGAATGCAACCTGCTTACCAAGAGGTGTTAAAACAGGTCTTTGAGAGTCTTACCATCAACCAGCCTGTAGTGTAGCGGGACCTCTTGACTGGACGCTGCAGCGACTCTTATCTCAACATGCTGAGTACACGTTTTCCACCTGAAGGGGGAAAAAAAACAATCAAGGCAGAATCTAATCTTCAATAATTTCATTCCAGCATGCAGGCATGTGAATGATTTTCTAATTGCTTGTGCTGCAACGACTCCCCTGACATGAGATTACCATAACGGAGTAATGAATTTCGAAGGAATATGAACTTGTCATTATGTATGAATATGCAAATGGTGCAGTGGAAGGTGAAAGGGCCCCAGTGGTTTTTACGCTGCTTGGTGATTTGTCCGTAGCGGGTCCGTATAGAGCCGAGTGGAAATCCAACCCCTGTCTGCTGCTGTTGGTGTCCTCAGGAGATGATCAGAGTCTGACGTACCTGCACTAAAAATCATTTGTGTTCCTCAAGGATCTAGAGTGTTTAAGTAACCTATTAAAGGAACAGTGTGTAACAATTAAGGGGATCTATTGGCAGAAATGGAATATCATATTAATAAGTATGTTTTCTTTAGTGTATAATCTGAAAATATGAATCATTGTGTTTTTGTTACCTTAGAATGAACTGTTTATATCTACATAGGGAGCGGGTCCTCTTCACGGAGTCCGCCATGTTTGTACAGGCGCACAGAACGGACAAACCAAACACCGGCTCTAGATTTAGCCATTCCGGTTTTCACGTGACGGCCACCGTAGTTCTCCTACACGTTTGGCAGAGGCTTCGGTTGGCTGCAATTTGCAACCTCACCACTAGATGCTGCCAAATCCTACACACTGCACCTTTTAAAGCCCCTGAAAACTTAGTTTCAAGTATTTTCCTCTAATAATAAATATTCATGACAAAGTTAAAAGTTAAAGAAAGCATCCCGGAGCATTATTTATTAAAGTCGAGACCTTTTTAACTCTTTTAGATCACCTCCTCGGTCGTATTATTTACCTATTTAACAATATAGTCAACAGAAATTACAAAGAAAGAAATCAAATTTCTTTGCATTTTATATCAAAATCCAATAATTCTTCCTGCCTGTAAAACAAAATATGACTTGTGCTAAGCTAGTACCAGTTTCAACCAATACCATCATGACACCCATCCATTAATCAGTCTGCAACTCTTAGCGACAAGGGAGGTGGATCCACAGTCCTCTACAGTATCATGCTACATTCTAAGCACGCCACACTTTTTAGCGGTCCAATCAAATGTGGTAAATAGACTTGCATTTATATGGCGCTTTTCTGGTCTTCCAACCACTCAAAGCTCTTTACACTACTTGTCAACATTCACACATTCTCACACACACACATTCACACACTGATTGCAGAGGCTGCCCCTAAGAATCGTTGTTAATCTAAATGCTCATTCACTCACCGATGGCACAGCCTTTGGGAGCAATTTGGGGTTTAGTATCTTGCCCAAGGACACTTCGACATGCTAACTGAAGGATCCGGGGGATTGAACTGACGTTTCACACATCTAAAACCCTGCTGGAATCTACAAAGCTGTAAACTACTTGGATAAAAATAAGATGTGGCAACTATTGCATTATTGGAGACATGGGATGATGACACTGGAGACAGAGGTTCACATCATCAGGTCTCCCATTGTCACTGTCTGAAGGCTTGAAAGGTGGCTCTGAAAATATTCCTTTGTGGACGACAGCAGCGTGTAAATAAATCATTAAATACTATGGCAGAGTTTTGGAGCTATGAGGAGGAGAAACTATTAGTATTATGCATGTGCCAAGAGGCTTCAGGCAACTAAAACTACTAAAAAAAAGAACACAAACACAAGTTCAATGCCATATTGCTGCCTATTTTTGACATACGTCTCAGTTCACAAACTATTATCCGAAGTAATTGTGCATATCATGTTCATTTCCCGGTTCATACTTGTATTTTGGGTTTCTACCAGAACATGTTTACATGCTTTACTGTTCAAAAACACATTATTTTTCTCCTACTGTCTGTCTAAATATACCTGTATTCACCCTTTGTCTGAAATGGTCAGTTTTAGCGCCAGTCTCTGCTCTGATTGGCTCGTAAGAAAAATATGGTGCACCTTTGCAAAGGTAGCTCTCAAGCTCTAGGCGGTATATTCTAATGAGCCTTCATGTGACATAGGAAGGGGAGCCAGATCTGATTGGCTTGTTGAATCACATGTTTTCTGATCTAGACAGCCCACAGATACTGACTTAGTTGTCTTATTTCACAGTTTGTCGGTTGGTAGGCACTCCAGATACCCAAATGTATGAGCACAAGCACTGAAAAAGTCCCCTTTAAGATTCAGATTCAGTTTATTGTCATTACACCGTATACATACTGGACCCACTGCATTAAACAGCTGCTGAATGGAAAGCCCCATCTTCCTTATGTGATTTCAAATTGATGTGAAATGTGATTGGTATTGCGTTCATGTTATTTTATGATGAGTGCTTTCTACTGTGGGACTTCTGCTGTAAACTAACTTGTAAACATATAATATGGTGAGATTGTTGGATGAAGCTGACTGAGTTTGTCAGGTTGTCAGTTGGGCAGTTGTTCCTCATTATTTCAGTGATACCACAACACTGTTGCAGTCTGTTGCCTACTTCCTCTTCTCCAGTGTTTACATTTCCACACAACAAGATAGGCCTGATTACTCCTCTCCAGTTTGTCCAGTGAGGGCTTTCTCTTTTGTATGTGAAATCTAGCAAATGCTCACTTCTTTAGGACAGATTTCCGTTCATATAACTTTCTTTTTGTCTCCTTATCGCCATAGATTATACTCTCATTCAGGGTTTTGATTTTGTCATTAAAATTAAGAATTATTGAACTCTTGAAGCAGAGAAACAATGATGTGTAGTAAGCCGTTTTATTGATAATATCATATAATAATTTAAATGGGATTTGTAAGGTATATACAGTAGAATATGCTGCAAAATGGGGAAATAGCGGGCATTTGTTTAATTATTTAATTGAAAATCTTTAATGCATTAACGCAATCGATTAAAATCCATTAGTACCAACCAAATTTACGCTAAATTTTGTCGAGGAAAAACTGTCATGGCCATTTTCAAAGGGGTCCCTTGACCTCTGACCTCCAGATGTGTGAATGTAAATGGGTTGTATGGGTACCCACGAGTCTCCCCTTTACAGACATGACCACTTTATGATAATCACATGCTGTTTGGGGCAAGTCATAGTCAAGTCAGCACACTGACACACTGACAGCTGTTGTTGCCTGTTGGGCTGCAGTTTGCCATGTTATGATTTGAGCATATTTTGTTATGCTAAATGCAGTACCTGTGAGGGTTTCTGGACAATAATTGTCATTGGTTTGCATTGTTAATTGATTTCCAATGATACATATATACATACATTTGCATAAAGCAGCATATTTGCGCACAATGTGTGATTAATTTGCGATTAATCACACTTAATCATGGACAATCTTGTGATTAATCATGATTAAATATTTATATATATAATTGTGATGTATTACACAACAATAGCAAGACTTCAAGAGTCTTTTCAAGAGATTTTTATCATACAGAAATTATTCGAAGCCAACAGTAACCAGAAATAGGGGTAAAAATACATCCACAAATATAAAATTGAATAGTCCGTATTAAAAAAAATGGTCAGCAAAAATGTCTACATGATTTATAGTTCAAGGAGCAAAAACTTGCAAACACAGTGATATGTTGCTTTAATGCTGCTGGTCTCTGTGGCTGTATTGTGTTTGTGTCAAGAACAGTAGCTGTGACTTCATCATGTATTAAGACGTGTGTGTGCGTGTGTGTGAGTGCAGGTGCCCACCAACAGGCTCCAACAAAGCTCTCCGTCAATAAAGACAACGAGTCAAATCCGCTGAACTGTGCATAAAATAAATTTCACACATGAGGAGAACCAGACTGTTTGTGTCGAGGTCTTCACCTTAAGCAGTATTTCTTTCCGTCTTGGGGAGCAAGGATTTTTTTTGTTTCCTTCTTAAGGAGTAATGAGTTTTCAGTGTGCAGTGGATTAGCTGTGGGCTATTATCTCACTTCTCCCTCTCTGTGTGCGCTCTGAGGCGAAACTCACACTCCATCTGCTCCCATCTAGGCCGTGATTTGTATTCTGTCTGTTTTATACAGGGAAGAGCAAGGTCGTCTCACATGGCACCGAGGCCGGGCTCCTCTCTGTCATCCATCCCTTTCAGCCTTTGAAATGCAAGTCATAGATCAGAAGTTCCCAAAGTTTTTCATGTCAAAGCCCCTATAGAAGATGAATGGCTCATCTGAGGAGTCTGAACTGGGATATAAAAGGCCTTGCAGGTTGTTTTAGCTGGTTCACCACTGACCTTGTAGATTTAAGGTTAACTGCACCCAGGCAAATCATATTCCTAGAGCTGCTGACTAGTGGTAACTACATGCTTTTTCTATACTCTGTGCAGCACAGCTAGTGTACGTGTATGATCGCAACATGTGGTCATACATATAGCTGTGACATTCTCACTCCCAACTCGTCAAATATCGACACTTATTACACGGCTTTGTTGAATACTCGATTCTGATTGGTCAATCACAGCGTTCTACGGTCTGTTATTTCTTTATAGCAGACTGTTGCTATGCATAACAGATCGTTGCTATGGACGCAGTTCTGATCTTGGACTCTGGCGGACCGTTTTTGTGTCAAAATATTGAGTAGCAGTGTGATAAGCGGGATAATGTACAGCTAGCGGGTCATTATTGTGAAATAAACCCCTCATCATATCGCATCACCCTGTCAGGGTTTATTTCACAACAATAACCGGCTCACTGTACATTATCCCTTACTTGGTCTGTGGACCTAAGACTCAAACTATGACGCTCTAGGTACCCCTCTAGCGTCAGTTTTGGACCTATCAGGGACGGCGTGTCAATACGCTTGTTACACGCAAAGTGTCTTTTCAAAATAAACTTCTGTTTTCACAAGTTTAGAAAACACTAACACTTAGTTAGGGTTAGAAAAAGATGGCAGTTGCCGTTAACTTGACTAATAACTCACATACTCACATACTGACGAGTCACGTGACTAACAGCGTGTCAAAAAGTCAACGTTGACGTTTAGTTTCACACAGGACACGAACAGCGGACTCCTGGGTGAAAGTCCTGTGTTTTTTTGTGTTGCAGCAGCAGTTGTTTTCCTCATCTCCTCATCAGTTATCATTGAGTCAAGTTTATGATATGGTAAGCACAAATATAAAATACATGGTTTTAGATAAAGGTTTAAAGCATGCAAAAACACCTGTGTGCTCCTTTAATCTGTAGTGAATCAGACCAAACCCAATAGAAAAACTTGAAGGACCGCTGGAGTCCCTAAATCACAGTTTTAGAACCACCGGCCACAGCTTATCAGTGACATGTAGGGAGAAAAGTAAAGACAAATGAGGAATTGATTCAGTCTGCCGGGCAGTTAGAGCAGTGTGTGTGTGTTTGTCAGTGTGTGTAGGGCTTTTATTGCTAGAATGGGACACCATGCATGGGGAGAGGGGAGGATTTATTAGGGATGACATCATTAAAAATGCTCGTAAATAGAAGTTATAGCGCGCTCCCCTCGATGAAGCTGCAACTCCAGCTCCTCCCTCCTCCTCAACCTTCTTTCTCCTCCTCCTCCTCCTCCTTCCTCTGGCCTAACTGCCCTCAGCCTCGGTGGAAGAGGAGGAGGCGAATGAGGTGTAGGAGGAGATGAAAAGTGACAAATTGATCTTTAAAACTGGGTGTTATATCATCAGCGGCTGACGGCAGAGGTTGTAAAGTCGCGCTGCACTCTGGACCGGCAGAAGCTGTAATCTCTGTTTAATGGGAGATGTTTTCTCTCCTCTGCGGCCTCGGAGTTTCTCTATTTCTCCTCTCTCCTCCCCTACTTCCATCATTCATTCATCTCCACTCATTCCTCTAACACTTCCTCATCTTCAATCACGTTTCTTTATTCCACCCTCCTTCCCCACCTCTCTCAGTTCCTTCATCACTCCCCTCCCTTTCTACACAGCTCCCTAACCCGCTCTACTTGTACTCTATCACTCTCTCTATCCCCTCTTTGCTTTTCCATCCTTCAATTTAACTTTTCTTCCCTTTCCTCCCTCCCTCACTCCCTCCTTCGACGATTACAGTATATCTAAAGGGCGAGGCAAGGAAACCTCAATCAGGCAGCCACAGGGGATACTGGGACGTGTGTGTGTGTGTGTGTGTGGAATTCAGTATTGTGTGTGACACACAGACAGAAAGACTGGGGTGGACCTTAGTAGTCGGCTTTTGCTGGCATTAAATGATAAAGTAAGTGTGTGTGTGTGTGTGTGTGTGTGTGTGTGTGTGCCCAAGAAGGACGGAGAGAGAGATGATGGCGACACAAACACACCGAAAAACACAAAATTGGAGGGCAACACACAAACATGTGAACACTGACACACACTACCAGGACAAAAATATCCAATTCAAACCCACTGACAAACTGGTAAACAAAGCACACACACACACACACACACACACACACACACGGACACACACAGAGACACATACGCACACACAGGGAGTGCTAATCAGTGGGATGCGACAGACCTCCTGCTCAGTTGAAAACCACAGCAGGGGAACGCTGAGGGAACGCTGAGGGAACCGTTCCACACCAGCACAGACAGTGCAGCCCTGCAGTTGAGCCTTCTACACACATCGACTGGACACATGTAAACATTCTCTAAGAAGACAAACTTCTGTGAGTCAACAGAGAATAACTCTGGGTAATAACAGCGGGGTGTGCTGTAGAGCATTCGGGCAGGATGCACACACAGATATATATATACTCACTGAGTCAGGGATTTGAGGGAAAACAAAAACAAAAGAAAAGTCACACTGCTGTCAATCACTTTCAGATTTGAATTCCTCTTCGTGACTTCTTTCTCATGGCTCCATTGTCTCTGCAGACCAGCAGTGTTAAAGCTGCACCATCTTATTTTGTCAGGAAAAAATTATGCATCCAAGAATATGTTGAAAAATGAAAGAATTAGGTGATCTAATATTATTTTAAAATGAAATATGTTGCACCATGACAGGTGATGTTGCCTTTGTAAGGGCATATTTTGAGTGATATTGCTATTGCTGCACAGGTAAACACGGTTACTCCATCGTACAAGGACGTGTGGTTTAAACCTTTATTTATTCAGGACAGGTTTCAGTGATGTGTTGGCACTGAGCAGCTTCACTGGATGGAGGCTGAGTATTTTTGCTCTTGTTTTATTCTACGTCATTAGTTCTGATTAGCATAGTATCATATTTAGGCGGGGCATTTACACTGCACCACTACATGGTGTACAAATGACATGCCAAACGCAAGAAAGGCGTTCTTATTGCACGCTAAATGCCTTGCGCATTATCGTGAAATTCATACGCCTTTTTGTGCGAACAGGCTGACAATGTAAACTAATGTGGGTTTGACAGGGTCCAGTTATGGAAACGTGCATTCATTGTAAAGTGTCGTGCCTAATATTGATAGTGTACCTGTGAAAAGGTAATATGCAGTATACTGTATGAGGCAATTCCCTGTGCTCTGGTTGTGTGGTCACATAGGAGATAAAACATAATTATCCTAAAGGATTAATTAGGATTAGCTGAAGAACCCTGGGGGATATACTGTATGGCTATATGGAGATTTTTAACTCCTGTGTGACCTTACAAACCTCAGTGGGTATATGGGCTGTCATTTGTTTACTTGTTCAAAATAGAGTAATGTTTGTATAGTGTCTGGATTTCATTCGCGGTTTTCAAATGTGTCTCTTCTTAATGCTGATGTGGATATATCCCACGTAATGTACGTACATCCCCTCCCTCAAAGGACATATTTAAACAAACCTGCATTTGTAAATCAGTGGCTTTTACATGCCCTTTTCTGTATGCCCTCCCTCTTTGCTCATCCCTATCTCTTTTTTCCTTTTCATCTTCCCTTTTTTTCCTCTCCTCCTCTCTGCCCTCTATCCGTCTTGCTCTGTCCACTCTCTGCTAATGAGGCTGATATGGACTCTGTCTTTATGAGCTATGTGCATGGTCTCTGTCCTCCTGCTGTCTTTAAAAGAGTAGAGGGACAGATTCACGCTCAGCCAGAGTTAATTGCGAAAACGTAATCATTTTTCTTTTTTGATTTAAACAATGGAAACGTGGCCATGTGAAGCTGAAATGGGATTTTTCTTTATGCAGTAGCAGTCCCCATCAGCGTAACTGTGATATTACAACATATTAATGCCCTTCAGCCCTGTACATAGAGTCTTTCATGTTTCAAATATTGCTTATTTCTTTCCACATATCATGCAAAATGCTGTTTGTGTGCAATATTTATTTCAATCAGGCCACCAAGAGTTTAACCACGAGCTTAGATAACATGACATGTAATTTGTATATGACACACGCTTCCTGCTGGATTTCATATAAAACCTTTGCGCATGGGTGGGCTCTGGTCTCTGTGAGCAATTCAAATGAGTTTCTTCACACTTAACTGGCTTTCAGTCGACTTGGCATATAAGAATAATGTTTTATGGCGGATAGCAGCCTATTTGAACCCAATTCAGAGAAATGAGCCAAGAAGGGAAGCAATGTAATCCTGATAAATTGATGTGCAGTAATGATATCTGCCCTCTTTAGACACCTCCGCTGCACAGCACAGTGTTTTTTTTTATTTTTTTTTTATCATTCATGGGGTAGAGCCTTCCTTTGTAAAGAATAAAAAAAATAACAAAACATAGATTTTAAACTCATTTGTAAATCAAAACTTGGGTCTAGCTGTATTTAAATGTTTGACTGTGAGTTGAAGACTTTTAATTCTTATGATTAAAAGTATAATTTTGTCTGTTTTTTTATATTATTGATATTTTCATGAGACAGCGCCAGACTTTCAGTATGCCTGCCAACCATAGACTGTATACATAGTGGACATAGTCACCATAATGTCGCCCACTGGTTTGTGGACTACAGTTTGAAGCCTTGAGTTCGGCTTTTTGGCCGTCACCATCTTGGCCTTTTTTGGACCAGAAGTGACACGAGAGGGTGGAGCTAAGTACAACCAAATGCTGAATTTTTAGGCGTTTAACTTTCATGAAATGAAAACACACCGTGAAAGGGTTATAGACAAAAACAAGGACAACTCCCAGACCGGACATCGCCGTGGTAGCGACCTGGCAATCACAAAGTAGCCACGCCCTAAAGCATCCCCTGCTTTATGGTCTATTTGACTCTAAATGGGACCATAATTTACTAAATGAACATCATGCTGTATTAAAGAAGACTTGAAACTAGAGATTGAGACCATAAACTCATGTTTACAATGTTTACTGAGGTAATAAATCAAGTGAGAAGTAGGCTCATTTTCTCATAGACTTCTATACAATCAGACTTCTTTTTGCAATCCGAGGAGTCGCCCCCTGCTGGCTGTTAGAAAGAATGCAGGTTTAAGGCACTTCAGCATTGGCTTCACTTTTCCAACCAAATAGATATCAAAGTTGCAGCAGAGTCAGGCAAATATGTAGATGTTCACATATCTCATTTTAGAATAGGCCAGTCAATGGAAATTAGGTTATAAAGTTCATAAAATGGTAGTATGGTGGAATTATATCGGCAGGAAATATGGCTCATTATCATCTAACAAGAAAAGGGATAACACCTCTGAGCTCAAAAACACCATCAAAAAACAGAGCCCATTCTCCAGACACCTTTTCTTCAGAAGTACGGCTCAACTGAAGGGGCCAATATATAATAAAAGTGTCAGTCTGAAGATGATTGATGTATTGATATGTTATTTGTCATCATGGTCCAGCAACTCACCCTGAAGGCCTCCGTGTCACACTGTGTGTGTCGTGTGTGTTATAATCATGGTGAAGTGACAGCGACTGACCTGCGGGGATTTTATGAAAGTGAAGTTACAGACCGCCGTCTTCAGAAGGAGTGGTGTCCAAAAGATCTAGTTTGGTAACTTATGAAGCCCCCTGAGGCTTTCGATAGTCAGGACTATTGTCATGAATTAAAAAGGGAAAGTGTTTTCTTTTAACCCAGGCTGGTTCTGGGACTGTTTGGGGCACACATGCTCTTTTGCAGCAGCAATGGGATTCAACCTATACGATCGAAACAGTACAATCAAAGTCTTCTGCCGGCAACTAAAAATGATGCCAAAGGAGTACTGCATTGTACCTCTACACTTCAAGATTTAACATCCAGTTAATGAATTACTGGAACATTGTTCTAACCAATCTTCCTCCAGTCCAGCCTTCTTCTATATCACGTCTTTCCAGTGGTTGGCGCAGGCGATCGCTACCGGCATTAGGTTCGACCAGGTCATCTTTGATACATTGTGGAGCTTGGCTACATCTCATGATGTGTTCCATGGTTTGGGATTCGCCACACACACATGCATCGGAAGTTGTTATTTTCCATTTCTTCATGAACACCTTGCAGCGTCCTTCGCCAGCCCGCAGGCGGTTCAGTGTTTTCCAGACAGCCCAAGGTTGATCGTTGCCGGTAGCGAGGCATTCATCTAACCAATGAATAGAAGTTTGAGGATAATTACATACTTGACTGTACACGTGTTACCTTTAAATAGTTTGTATTGCAGAGGAGGAAAATAATAAAATAGACAAAAAAAAGTAAAATATTAAAGCCAAAGATTGAAATTCTCAGTATGCATTAGCATCACTGTGATTTAAATCTCTCTCAAATAGATCCAAATCTGGCCCAAATGTCTTTAGTTTGTCAGGTCCTCTTGGCAGCAGACTTCAACACCCAAACGGATGTGCAGCAGTTTGTGTGCGGCGCTAAACTAAATTCTCTTATAAAACAATTGCAGTTGATTGACATTCTCCAATCTGTGGGGGTTGTCTGCCCTGCAACAGCGTGCCGGGGGCGGGCAGTCCAACAACTGCCGAGGGAATCCCCATGTGGCCGACGCAGCTGTCATTCAAATCTTTTCATTTCCAACATGAAGAGTCCCTGATGTATTCTCCATGTGGAAACAGTTGGAAGAACAATAGAGGAATGGGAAGAATAGCCGCCTTTAATGGGACATATCGCGTTTGCACATACATTTGGGTATCTGGAGTGCCTACCAACCTGCTAACTGTGAAATAAGACTACCCAGTCAGTTTTTTGTGGGATGTCTAGATCAGAAAACATGTGATTCAACAAGCCATTCAAATTTGGCTCCGCTTCCTATGGATGCCTTCAAATGAAACTCGTGAACTCGTGTTTACAACATGGGAAGTCATGTATGTGACATGCTTGTCGTTCAAGTGGTTAAGTCGTGAGAACACCGCTGCTAAGCAATGGCTTTATTAACGTTACTGTCGGCGTCTAGAAGCCACAGAGGCTAACAATTTAGCAAGCTGTGTTACATAAAGCAGTAAATGCAAAGGCATAATGACAGAGATATAAGATGAGGGCGTTGGGAATATCAACATTTTCCCCAGACATATTTTAAAATGACAAAGAATTACAATATATAACTGAAATCACAATATATTAAGTTATTATGCACCAAAAAATGTACTTCCATGGCCTCTGCCATTTCTGACAATGTCAACAAACACGTCACAACTCGTGAACTCAGAGCTTTCAGAAACTTTCCACTTACAAGGTTGTGAATATGACAAGAGGGGGGGCGTTCATATGGACTCAACTCGTGAACATGGTAAACACGACCCCATTTGAAGGCACCATATGTCACATGCAGGCTCCATATGACTATACCACCCACAGCTTGAGAAATACCTTTGCAAAGGTGCACCATATTTTACTCACAATACTACTCAGACTACAAACGGAAACCAGAACCAAAATCATGTCCCGTTGCCTACAGATTCTGCTTATAGAGATTATACAGAATAAAAACACACATTCATTATAATCACAATTATATCAACCGATGGAGTGATTCTTACTAAGTTTTGTGTTCCTCATGGTCAGAACTAATGCCTCGATAACATCCTGTTTAATTTATTTTTTTGCCTGACACCTCGTTTATACCTTCTCCTTGTGTGAACCAGTCAGGGACTAGACTGCCATCGGCATGACACATAAACACACAGTTACAGACGCACACTAAAACCACATGGCACCGGCTCAGTGCAGACAAATGAGCCTCTCTGAAGCTAAACACACAAACACATCAGTTCTTTTGCTTCTCGGTGCTAATTGCATCTCCAAATGGATGATTTCTTCTCTCTGGTGTTGGTGGGGAGTTCGGGGAATCAAAACACTTCACCTGCATAGCGGCGGAGCGGAGAGACGCTGTGCTGCGTGAGAGCTGCTGATGCTCAGTACTGATTCACGCTTTGACCTAGAAAGCAGTTAATAGCGTACGCTGAGGCTGCATGACACTTAACTATACGCCGTGGTGAGAGGGATGACTGGATAGCACACATTAGCGTTATGGAGCACCCTCTCCATTGTGTTTGTGTGTGCGTGCGTGTGTGTGGCTGTACAGAACATGCATACAGTGCTCAGTGTATCATCATTATTCTGCAGGAATGTTGCTGCCCTCATTTGGTCTTTGTCACAGAAATCTGCGGTTGACTCTCCCCAGTGTTATTATTTTATGATGCAATTTTTTTATGGCTCTCAACTGTTTTTTTAAATATAACATTAAGTATTACAGCTATAAATGTAAGAGTTACATTTTCGACACCATCTGTACATCTTTAAGTGTACTTGACTTGTGACCTTGAACATTGTCCTCAGTTGTGTATGTATATAATGTTTTTGCTGTTTTTTATGTTAAAATGAGGCAGGAACCTTTTAAAACTCAAAGTCTTGGACAGTAAATGGTACAGGTTCATTATTATTCTGCAGGAATGTTGCTGCCCTCATTTGGTCTTTGTCACAGAAATCTGCGGTTGACTCTCCCCAGTGTTATTATTTTATGATGCAATTTTTTTATGGCTCTCAACTGTTTTTGAAATATAATATTAAGTATTACAGCTATAAATGTAAGAGTTGCATTTTTGACACCATCTGTGATTGCACTTGACTTGTGACCTTGAACATTGTCCTCAGTTGTGTATGTATATATTGATTTTTGCTGTTTTTTTTATGTTAAAATGAGGCAGGGATCTTTTAAAACTCAATGTCTTAGACAGTAAACGGTATAGGTTTGTTGGCAGAACACTCACAGTGCAAACATTTGTGAGATCAATGCCAAGAATCTATAACAACACCAGCTGGTATCCATCCATCCACATACAGCCAGCTGGGTGGGATTAAGTGGAGACGTGGCAATGTACTACTCTTACTGATGTAAGAGTTCATTACGGTTATTCTGAGACTATCATTTTTTTGTTGGACGTTGGACATCATTTCTATCAGCTATGAATACTATATAATCTAATCGCTGAGATCTGATGACACACAAGTCCAAGGACAAGGAACCCAAGTGAGTGTTTCTGAAATGTCACTTATAATATCATCAGTTAGAATCCCAGTTTTGTCCAAATCATATGTTCATTTTTCCTTTTTAATGAATGAATTCCCAAGTATAACTCTCAGAGTTTCCTTTTTTCAAAATCTGCACAAACCATTAAAAGTTTCACTGAAAACTTTTTGATATTTAATGAGAAGAAATACCAAGTATGAATGGTCTACCATATGTGATTTGTGGAGCACTACACTATAGCATCTAATATACAGGAGAAGCCAAGGTAGGTTTTATGCAGGCATGATATGAGTCACTATCTCTGACAAATACTGGATGATGCTGCTACCGTAGATCATTACACTCAGCAGACCACCGTCAGTCCCTTCTACTGTACAACAGATCTGTGCAAAGTGCAGATAATTGGTTTTCTGTTACAAAAAAGTTACATGGACCTCGAAGTAGCCTGAAATTAGAGTTTTCAGACACATTTTCTGAATATGTCAGTCAGTCAGCTGGCTTCACTGTTCATGTATGTTTACTATATTTCTATTTATTCAAGTCATAGTGACAAAATATAAAGTTGTGTGTCTGGCTGCAAACCAGATTTTACATTTAGGAATGGTATAGTCTTGAACTTGCTGTTGAAAAGTCTTTTTGAATTGGTCAGCATGATGATGACAGACACATTTCATAATACTGTACATGCTAATAGTTAGAGGTGTCCCTGACTAAGAATTACAGTTGAATCTGATTGGTCAAGTCTTGCCTATCATCACCTGATTGACGCATCATGCTTTTGTTTGTTTTTTCTCTCTCACTGATTCCCCTCTGTTTAAGCTTTATTCATCCATATGAAAATAGTAAAACAAAAAAATGATGGGGCGAGATACATGATGACTATCGCTTAGCTGTTGTTTCAGAGTAATGGTCTGTGTGTAGGGTGTGTAAGTATGTATGTTTTTGTAGGTGCGATGCTGTCCGTAGTACTGAAACTGAGCGATCGATTTCTAAATAGAAGTTTTGGCTGCTGATTTTAGAGAATCGCTGCATAAACTCAAAATATATCTAGCGCTCTGATAGTGCTATGTTCTTATGTGAGTGCTCTGGTTAATAAATATATTCTTTGATTTTGAAACAGCAGCCCGATGTTGTCGTCATTTAGTCTTTCTGAGGCTATCGTCAAGATGTTGCTCTGATGGAGCCGCAAATTTGGATAATGCAATGTCGTGGTGATTTATTCATGCACAAATAGTTCAAATTTTGATGAACAGTATTATTAATAGGCTGATATTTCTACCAAAATAGGGTGTATATCATGATTTATTGGGAGAAACCAAGCAATTCTATGTAAAATTGATTCATAGCCACATTTTTCCACCACTGTGATGAATCAGGCTCATTCAGGGTCACCCCTACTAATAGTTATTCCAATAACGTATCCTAATGCTGACAGTGCTCTACTGTGGCAATCATTGTACAAAATGAATGTACTTAACTGTTTTTTCTGAGAAAACTGATACACTGATGTGAACTTTGGAAACCTACAAACAAATTTCAAATTTAAAAGCTTCATAATCAGCAGGCGGAAAATGGCTGATGTTGAGCCATGATCCTCAAACTTGTCCCTTTTTTTGGAGGATCATGTTCATTTTGGTGTGCAAGCATTGCAGGACAATATGTGTGCGACAATTTCACACACAAAAACAGCAATTTTAGTATAAATTCTGACAATTTTTAAGGATTTTTTTCCTACTGTGATAGTTTGAATTAGTCTGTAGTTTGGCAGAGGGTTGACTTTGCACAAGTACACAGATGGAGGGCAGACGAAATGAGAATTGGCCAGGACAGCAGGTCGGTCAAGCCAGCAGCATCCAGAACTTTCTGCAGAGGTCAGCAGCTGTACACTTGACGTGCATACGCACACACATGCTGGCAGTGGCAGGGCTGCCTGAGCTCAGGGCTGCAGGAATCAGTGATGTGTTGTGGCCTGCTGAGCCGCCCGGAGGATCCTGATGCAAAGAGACGCCGCCTGCTGCTGTACACGAAGGGGTGTGACGTTATCAATGACCGCTGCAGGAGTGGTACAAAGTGCAGAGTTTGTTTTCTCCTACACAAGTTGGGTCGTGAAGGGAGTTTTGCCAAGAAATCAGTGAGTCACTGTTGTTGCTCAACAACCTCACCAACCTCAACAACCTCAACAACCTCTGCAGATGTACTGGGAGCAGCAGGCTGCACAAATCAACTCATTGCTCAGTTCATGGTGATTATGAAACATATACATACAGTATGCCTGTTCACTAAAGATTACATATAAACATAAACATGCACTTCAACATAAGCACACTGCAAACACATAAACGAACACACGTTGACAAATGCAATAAAAATAACGAATTCACATGTATGCTTTAAAAAAACAGCCGTGTTCAGACACAGAGCATCCCATTAGTGACACACATGCACACCACAAATGGGCTCCTTCTTTGCTTCTGCAGTGACTGTGCTGTGAGGAAATGACTCATCTGTTTGGCCTGAATATTTGCACCTACATTATGCAACATCGCCGCAGCGACCAATGTCCGTTTATGACGATTTAACATCAAACAACAACCGTTTAGTTTGGGTCAGCAGAGTTAAACAAATAAAATACAGAGAAGCTCAGTATGACTCCAGGGCCAAATGGGAATATAAATATAAAAATAAATACACAACATAGTTAATCAGCTCAGCCACTGAAGTGTGAAAGTTACTAAAAGGCTCCTGTTCCCAGCAGGATACTCCTCAGAGAGCTACAGGGAGTTAGAAAGTTGGATTTTTAACTAGAAAAACATTTTTTAAAGGCAGAGCGGCTCAACGTTCCTCGACACAGAAACACGGGAGCCTCTTGTGATACAAATTTAAATAAAATTTAAATACTACAGTACCCATAAGCTTTAGCC
>CAKAOH010029412.1:0-40147 GCA_916701665.1 Sebastiscus tertius | reverse complement strand
AGACCAACAGAGGTTTCCCGTGTCTTGTGAAGTGACGGGGCTCCGCAGAGAGAAACGTTATCGTCTCCGACCAAAACTCCGGTGTCTCCCCTGTTCCCTCCGGCCGCGGTCGGGAGGCTGAGGCAGGAAAAGCCAACACTAGGATCAGCATTGATTCATGGAGAGACCTTGGTCTGGTCAGCTAACATTACTGCCAAGCAGCTGAAATATAGAGTGATATTGTGGTTTTAGCTGACGTGTGTCTCCTCACTGTTTTGAGCAATGCTCGTTCATGTCTATGTGTGCGAGCCCGAGCAACAGGACGCTGACTTTAGTTGACTTAACGGCCACAGGGGTCGCTGTTAACAAGCAATTCTGATTCTTACAAACAGTCCCTTGAATTTTAGGGAAAAAGATTGTGTTTTGGGTTAAAATAACTATATTTGAAAAGTGAATGTGAAACTTCTGCTTGTGAACACAAAGACAGCTACACGTTGGTTTCACACCGGATGCGATCCTGGTTTCCTGGGTGTAAGGTGTAAGTTTTGCGTCCCATCCTTCGCCGCCCAAAATGGAGTTTCACGCTTTCTATACTACAGCGCCTGACTTCCGCTTTTGCTCCTGTCATAATTACTACGGTCGCTGTCATCTTCTTTTATAACTTCTTTCGGTGATCGGAAATGTGCATCGATGATAACACGTACTAGTGGGTTCAGCAGGCCCCTTCTGACCCACATCTATGAGGCTTATAACCACTGATAACACCCATTTAATGACCTGATGCTAATTAACTAGAGTACCATTTCCATAGACTTTATGTAAGAAGTGGACATAGTCACCGTGACGTCACCCATTGGTTTGTGGACTGCTGTTTTGAAGCCTCGGCATTTTGGCCGTCGCCATCTTGGTTTATTGCAACCAGAAGTGACACGAGAGGGTGGAGCTAAGAACAACCGAACGCTGAATAAGACATTTTTTAGGCGACCAAAAATGTTAAAATAAACTTTCATGAACTGAAAACACACTGTGAAAGGGTTAAAGACAACGCCGTGATAGTGACCTGTCAATCACAAGGTAGTCATGCCCTAAAGGATCCCCTGCTTTATGGTTTATTTGACTCTAAATGGAACCATAAGTTACTAAATGAACATTAGCGATGCACCAATACCATTTTTTTTCAGACCGAGTACAAGTACAAGTACTTACATTTGGCTACTTGCCGATACCGAGTACCGATACAAGCACTTCTCTGTGGAGCGTGAGGACGCGAAAGATGGTGACGAGAGGTTAACGTCGTGCTGCCATAAAGTGGTAGCACGACGATGTTGTATCGGATCCGTTCTGCGAGTACGAGTACATGAGCACAGTATCGGACCCGATACCCGATACTGGTATTGGTATCGGTGCATCCCTAATGAACATGCTGCATTGAAGAAGACTTGAAACTAGCGATTGAGACCATAAACTCATGTTTACAATGTTTACTGATAAATCAAGTGAGAAGTAGGCTCAATTTCTCATAGCCTCTTCTATACTGTCAGACTTCTTTTTGCAACCAGATGAGTCGCCCCCTGCTGGCTATTAGAAAGAATGCAAGTTTAAGGCTCTTCTGCATTGGCTTCACTTCTCCGACCCAGAGGTAGCCAACTGATCATTTCAAAAAAGGCGTCTTTCAACCAGTGTCCTAATCTGAACCTGTGAGTGATTAATTGCAGGACTCCTGAAAACAACACAGAGCAAAGATTCAAATGAGATAGATCACAGTTAGGATAAAGTGCTTTTTTTTCAACTATGAAGCTTTTTTAGGAGCAGGGTGTGTGCGTGTGTGAGAACCTCTTTGATTTCTACTCCATGATTCTGTCTGCCTCTGTGCACTTGTGTGACCTGATGTGGTATCATACAGGAGAGAACCGGTCTGAAGAGCTCCATTGATCTGTACACTGACCGATAGACCCTGCTGCAAAGCCCTCTGGGTAAAAAAAAGAAAGAAAATAGCGGTAGTAGTTTATCTCCTAGCAACATACAGTAACATTATCCTGAGGTTTTTTTCTTCCTTCGTTCTGTTTCTGTCTTTCTTTCTCCCTCTTTTTTTCTGCCTCCTCAGACCTGACAAACACTTGAGTAGACTCCTTTCGACTGCCACTACTCGCTGTTTGTGTGTGCGTGTGTGTGCGTGTGTGTGCGTGTGTGTGTGTGTGTGTGTGTGTGTGTGTGTGTGTGTGTGTGTGTGTGTGTGTGTGTGTGTGTGTGTGTGTGTCTCCCTCAGGGGTCCTTGTGCATGTCCATCTCTGTGCTTTCTACCATGCAGGATAAAAGCCTTTCAGCTGTGACTGCTGCCAAATCAACCCCTGCCACAGCACCGCAACTCCACTCCAGCACCAGTTAACTATCACACTGCTGTCATTAGAAACAGTGTGTGTGTGTATGCGTGTGTGTGTGTGTGTGTGAGAGAGAGAGATGTAGAGGATGAGAGGAGAAAGAAGTACCAGGCCCAGCAATCTGGGTCACAGGATTCAGACGGCTGAGCACCAGTGATATGTTTCTGATCAGGTCCACTGGTGTAAACTCCCTCAGTACTAGCGAAGGAAACACTCTGATAGACTCTTGCATGTGGAGCAGAAGGTTCAGTGAAAGGGGCAAATGTGGTGTATTATAGGCTAGCTTTATCCACTCACTATCAGACACCATTTAGACAGCATCTTGCATACTAACAGTGTTACCTGTGGAGCCAAAGCCTGATATAGCATGGGCCTCTGTTGTTCAAAAGCACATCAGTGATATATTCGTGACCCGTTTTTTTTAAGATTTAACGTCTTCAGTAAGAACTAATGAGGCTGAACGCCACAGAGTAGAGAAAGATAAAATGTTGAGGCGGACTAACGCATGTCTTTTCATGGTATTCGCTGTCAATAAGAAAAATATAGACTATTGCCTACCTCATGCTTTAAAGGTCCCATATCGTGCTCATTTTCAGGTTCATATTTGTATTTTGTGTTTCTACTAGAACAGGTTTACATGCTGTAATGTTAAAAAAACTTTGTTTTCCTCATACTGTCTGCTTGAATGTACCTGTATTTACCCTCTGTCTGAAACGCTCCGTTTTAGTGCATTTCAACGGAATTGCAATGGAATTTCGTTGCCTGGCAACAGTTTGGGTCCATGTTTACTTCCTGTCAGCTGATGTCATTCACATACACTGCAACAGGAAATAAACTGGGATACATTTAGAATGTTTACGTTTAAAACCGTGTAATGGTCTAAATATTGTATATTTCTGACATCACAAATGGACAGAAATCCTAACGGCTTGTTTCAAACGCACAATTTCTGAATACGGGCTGTGTGTATTTCTCTGTATATTGAGCGCTTTGATACTTTCACAGTTTTTATAAAGCACTTAAACCTGCTTTATAATATAACAGACATGAAAATCTTACTTTTTTTTACAATATGGGACCTTTAACATAAAAGCAAGGGTGAGTATTGTATTTTAGAATTTTTTTTTTTATATTTGTTGAAATTTTCTTTACATCCCGACAGCAATAAATAAATCAAATGCCCCAAAAGAAAGCTGTCACAGGCCTTCAATAAGCCATTTTGGCCAAATTAAATGATTGGACAGGCTACCTGCCTGAAATTTAGGAACTTTTCAAGCTCGTGCCGCTTTCATAATTTAAAAATCTAGCATACTCTTGCTGGTTTCTCTAATGTTACCTACCCAATCTTTAACATATGTAGTGTCAGCTTTATGTACTGTATGTATGTATCAGACTTGTGTGTAACTTATATGTGACATTTTTATTGAGAAGTATTAGATGGATTTTGATTTGGTAAAACAAGACAAACAAAATCATAAATGAAATAATTTGCTACACTTTTTTTGTAACGCAACATATGGCACATGCGTAAGATCTTAGCACGTTCTAGGTGGAAGAGAACTATATGAATCACTGAAAATATACTTAGACTGAGTTACTTTTTCAAGTGGAACTTCAGAGTGTTTTGATTTTTCCACACTGTGAGTTTACATGTGGACTTTCTGAGGAGTCTTCATATAGCTTAAGGCCCAGACACGCCAAACCAACATTAGAGAACCAGGGGTGTTGAAGGCCGATTGTTGCGTCGCATCACGTCGCCTTCTTGGCCAGAAAGCTGCACTCGAACACACCGCAAAAACTACAGTCAATGGCCAAACCAGCATGTACGTCCTGCGCCTGCATGAGAAGAAATAACTCTCTATATTAGGAGGTTGCGATAATGTACTGTTTTGGTTTGTGACCTAGCCGCCATGTTTAAAACATTCAAACAAAAACCAAGCACCGCCAGAGCAAACTTTCTCATTTTACAGCTAAACAGTACACTACAAGATGTTTCTGAAAACATTTGAGGTGAGAAATAGGCATTACAGTAACAGAATATTGATTCATATTTGATCAGCGCTGCTTAGTTTGACAGTTTGATTGGGGTTTGCGAGTTTCGCGAGCAGTGATTGACAGCTGCTTTAGAGACAGCTCGGCTCTGATTGGTCGTTTTCTTACGGCCTGTGAAACCTTGCAAATGCCGTTAGGAGCACCGGAGGACACTGTAGGAATTTTTTTCACAGATTATCCATCTGAAGCACTACTGTCAGGATATACGTAGTGTTTGTTTTATTAAAAATATATTTTTTTTTAGTCATATTTGCTCAAAGTTACCAACTGCAGCTTTAACCAGTAGGGGTTTCAATCGTGGCTGTCCATTAACGTCCAATTTAAAAGGTTAAGGGGGAACTTCCTTATGTTACATTTAAGGGGTTTAAGTTACAGCCTCCCCGAAACATCTGACTGGTGATTTAGCAACTTATGGTCGAACCAAAACAGGCAATTTACTAGGTTTAGGGGGTACTTCCACCCTCGACCTCTCCCACTAACCAGCTCATAATCCAGGTAGCATGTTGACAATTGTGTATCAGAGGCCCCTAAGTGGCTTTACGCAACTAAGTCCCTTAACAGATCAGACAGCTCTCCTATATGTCCCACACAAGCTGTGTGTAGGATAAGACGGGTCTCAGAGTTGGACTATAATTCCAACTTCTGATAACTGAAGGTGGGTTTCTATCCAAATATAGTGCAAACTTTAAAGAGGACATATCTTGCTCATTTCCAGGTTCATCCTTGTATTTAGGGTTTTTACTAGAACATGTTTCCATGCTTTAATGTTTAAAAAACCCTTTATTTTCCTCATAATGTCTGCTTGGATATACCTGTATTTACCCTCTGTCTGAAACACTGCGTTTTAGTACATTTCAATGGAATGGCAACAGAATTGCGTTGCCAGGCAACAGCTTGGGTCCATGTTTACTTCCTGTCAGCTGATGTCATTCACATACACTGCAACAGGAAATAAACTGGGACCCATTTAGAACGTTTACATTTAAAACTGTGAAATGGTCTAAATATTGAAGTTTTGTGACATCACAAATGGACAGAAATCCTGACGGCTTGTTTCAAAAGCTCAGTTTTGAATATGGGCTGTGTGTATTTCTCTGTGGATTAAGCATTTCGATACTGTCACAGTATTCATAAAGCACTTAAACCTGCTTTATAATATAAAAGCCATGAAAATGTCACTTTTTACAATATGGGACCTTTAAATGAATTTGGAGAAAAACGGCAAAAGAAAATGTGAATGAATGCTTGTGTCATGTTATGTGATATTAAGGAGCTGGTTCATTGAGATGAGCAGTAGGTCGCGCCAATTCTCCAGTCGGACAACCATTGCAGAAAAAGAGGGAGCAACAAGATGATGTAATTGAAAGAGCGCCAGTCAAACCTCAAACGAGGAAAATTGGATGTAATATGATATTTCTGTTTCATGCATGCTGTGAGGAAGGTTACTGTACATCAGATCTGTGTGGAGCAATGAGGAGACTGTTTTGGACGTAAGTCACATGCTTCATACATCATCATTCATTCGCTAGATCTGTTTCATCGCACTTTGTCGCATTTTGCTTTTTTCAGTACACCGACTTTCCCACCTCAGCATAAAAAGCATAAAAACTACATCCGTCAATTGATTAAAATATTTAATCACGATTAATCGCAAATTATTCACACATTTTTTAACTTTTCAAAATGAATCTTAAAGGGAGGTTTGTCAAGTATTTAATACTCTTATCAACATGGGAATGCACAGTGGGCAAATATGCTGCTTTATGCAAATGTATGTATATATTTATTATTGGAAATCAATTAACAACGTAAAATAATGACAAATATTGTCCAGAAACCCTCACAGGTACTGCATTTAGCATAAAAGCATAACATATGCTCAAATCATAACATGTCAAACTGCAGCCCAACAGGCAACAACAGCTGTCAGTGTGTCAGTGTGCTGACTTGACTATGACTTGCCCCAAACTGCATGTGATTATCATAAAGTGGGCATGTCTGTAAAGGGGAGACTCGTGGGTACCCATAGAACCCATTTTCATTCACATATCTGGAGGTCAGAGGTCAAGGGACACCTTTGAAAATGGCCGTGCTAGGTTTTCCTCGCCAAAATGTAGTGTAAGTTTGGAACGTTATTTAGTCTCATTTTCTATGACATGGTTGGTACCAATGAATTCCTTAGTTTTTGTAGTTTCATATAATGCCAGTATACTCACTTTTGCATTAAGGCATTGAATAAATTGGTGGTGTTAAAACAAATTTGCGTTAAAACGTTATAACTTAACAGCCCTAGTAACAACATTTTTACCAATATTTCAAGATTTTTTTGAATTTTCGGGGTTTCCACTCAGGTTTTTCAAAAATGTGCATCAACACATGGTGGATAGAATTGCACCTCGAGGCATTTTATCGTTTCCATTGTTCTCCTTGGCTCTTTAATCCTCATCTTAACCTTTCTGTCTCTTTTAATGTGGGTCAAATTGACAGTGCTTTCACAGATACAAACATTTGAGAGCTGTTATTGGGGAAGTCTTGACGAGCCTCGACCGTGACAAAAAAATCTTGGAGAAAAAGTCGTGCAGGAACGTCAGAGGTTAACAAAGTGGCAAAGAGGTGGTGGGGGGGGGATGAGAGTTGTCACATAAATGGAGGAGAGAACAAGAGAGGAGAGAGGAGCGCTTTCTGACAGCAGAGGTGAGGGGTCAGATGTAATCAGAACCTCTGTAATTCTTCTCAGCAAGTCAATTCTCTGTTTGTTTGTTTTTAATATTCTCTCTCCTCCCGACCACGGTGTGTATGTGTGTGTTGGAGTTGCGAGGGGTGGGGGAGTGAGGAGAGGAATGAGGAGATGAGAGGCTGACTATCAGATGGCACGTGTGAGTGTGTGGTTAGCCTCCTTGCAGTTCGCGTTTTGGGTCTTCGATTATTTTTTTGTTGCTGTTGGGGGGCAACGCTGGAATAAATTGTTTCATTTTTATCTTTGTGCATGTGTTTGTGGGTTGGAGGGGTTAAGAAGATGCATTTGGTATAAAAAATACTCAACACTTCTTTCTTTCTTTCTTTCTTTCCTGCCTGCTCTAACCTTTCCAGTGCCTGTCTGTCAATCATTCTTGTTGCCATGGTGACGGAGAGGATTGCATTAACATGGAAATGACATATTAGGTATGCTTGAGTTTGTATGTTTGCCATATGGCATATGTTATGTCTCATTCGGTGCGTCTGGTGTTTATGAGTTATGAGTTAACCCCGTTCTCTCTCGTTGTGTGTGTGTGTGTGACTCTCTGTCTCTCAATCACACACACACAGCTGCCATTAAAGCACAGCTGACTCCCTACCTGCCATATGACACATGACCCTTCTGCTCACAAGCAGCCCCGCAGTACACTAACCAGCTCGTCCTCCCAGCAAGCACAGCTGGCTCACATGAATGTGTGCGTGCGCGTCTGGTCGTCCGTGTTTGCATGTTGAGCAGTCAGAGAGCGTTGTTGAGGAAACAACAGGGTTGATAATTGGACATGTCCGTCGAACGCCCGCAAACAAGTCCCCCCCTCCCTACCGCGGAGCTATAAACATGTAAATGAGAACAACGCCACTCTCCTCCCCGTTCCGCTTCCTCATCCGTCCCCCTCCATTCCATCACCCATCACTCCGTCCACGCCGCAATCAGCATGTGCGGGAGAGCAGGACATGTCGTCTGGTTTGGTCCTAGCAGGGACACTGGCTGAATATATGCAGGCAGGGGGGGCTCTGCATGGTGATTAACATGTCTGGCAGGGGACAGCATGTGTTAGGACAGACAGACAGGAAGGTGATGGACAACTTATCTGTTGGAGTTGAAACAAACAAGAACAGACAGTTTTTTGTTTTTTTTTTACCCTTGTACACATTTCAATAAACACAAAAGAAGGATGCTGATAAAAGGCAAACAAAACAAAAAAAAAAGTATTTTCTGTGGCAACCTTGTTTTTATTCCTGTTACGCAGCAACATTTCTGTCCCCATGAATTACTTCCTCGTATTTACTTTAAGATGTGTCAAATATTTATAATAAATTATAGGTGACGGTCTTCTTTATAACATAAACAAAGAATAATGCACATTAAAAAACATTTTTTTTTACTTCAATTTCACCATGTCCCCAGTGCAAAGTAATCAACTTCTACAAGAATTATAAGCGGTAAAATTAAAAAATGAGCAAAATATTCTTTAATTCATTTATAGGCCATGTTAAACTTTATATATATTAGGAAGAACTATAGTTCTTTTTTTTTTTTTTTTAGCATTTTCATCATTTACTATGTATCCCTGAAGTCACTTTTCACCATGTTAGTAAGTTATCTGTATGATACCTCCTCATTTCACTACAAACACCTACATAAGGTGAAAGCTGGCTGTTGGGAAATCCCCTGGAAGTTTACTCAGGCTACTGTTGGCTGTATTGTATATGGTTTTTAGTAAATATCACAATATAAAACCTGTGTTTTCAGTTTAAAAAACACAAATGTCAGAAGAGAACAAGTACTACTCACCCATCTTTTAAGTGGTTACGTCTCGAGTCAGATCTTGATCGCACAGCTGATACCTGTAGGTACGTGGTTTGTTTACATCGCGTAACAGAAGAGCATATCTATATTTATACATCATTTTTAAGTCTCCGTGCGTCGGTTTCCGATGCCAAGGGGCGCTGACCAAACGGCAGCATTTGACGAATTGAATTGGAAGTGAGAATGGGTTGCTTGGCTCCCTACTCAGCTTGGCATTTATCTCATCGGTATTCTTATTTGCAGCAGCTTGTATCACAGGGACACTGACCAATTCAGTTCAGTTCAAATCCTCGACAATGGTGGGGACAGAAAATGGAGTATCAGTCGGTCAGTCACACTGCAAGCCGTTCAGTCGGTTAAATGTCTGTTGTCACTTAGCAGTCTTCCACATTCAGTCAATCAGGTAGTCAGTCAAACAACATTTCAGTCAATCCAGAGCCGGTCATGTATCTCCTGCTCCTCTGTAATAGGCAGTATTAGACTAAGTAGTGTTGACGAGCTGCGCTAGTAGCAGTGTTGCATTTACACGGAAAAGCTCCCATCAGTATCCATACAACATCACCTCGTGGGAGGCCATGAGAAAAGGTAATTTGAGCAAAAAGAAAATGACACCTTGGGAGGAAAAAAGGAAGATCAAGCGGTGAAATAGAGAAAGCAAGTAGAAAAGAAAAGAAGAGAAAAATACATGGTGATTTACGCACAAGTCCAAATGACAGGGAATTGGCCACAGACACCTGACTGTGTTATTATATCACCATCAACAACGGCATGCTCCTCTGCCAGGCGGTAAGACGGAGAGAGGCTGGAAAGAAAGGAAAATAAAAAAAAAGAATCAAATGAGTGAAGATCTCCCACCCCCAACACAAACAAATAGACCCAAACAAGCGTGTTTTCTTTTGGCTCGTGCGGCGAGTGCGAGGCTATCAATTCAACCTCCCTGGGATTCGTTTTTTTTTCAAACGGCACCGTTGCTCGGCTCTCATTGTTGTCGTATTGTTTGTCGGGGTCCAGGCGGGGCCGGGCGGAGGTGGTGGTATCAAGAAGAAGAAGGGACAATTTGATGGATGTTTGTTGATATCTAGACCACTAGGGCTCTGATTGCCTAACATTAAACCAGCAATAACAGGCCAATCATCCCACTTACACCTCCACACGCCAAGCAGCCGAATTGGATCAAACTAGCTTTTTCTCTCTGTCACTTTCTCACTCATCCTCTTTCTCTCTCTCCGTCTCCCTCTCTCCCAGTCGATTCCTTGCTCTTTTCTCCTCTCTCCTGACATGCTTATTAGCTGATATTGATCCAGGCTGGTCAATTGTCAGCTCCTCTCATCCGCACCGTATTGACGGCATAATCAGCGAGAGGAATGGAGGGAGAGACGGGAGAGAGGGAGGGAGAGGATGATAGGCAGATGAAATTTTCTGTCAGTGGGTAAATTATTGGCTGTTGGCTTGTTGACCCACAAATACCTCCTGGATCAAACACACACACACACACACACACACACACAATCAGTCTCATTCATAAAAGCGATGTCCATTTCTGAGTGCATTTATACATAAGAAATATTTGTCATAAAAACGTGTGTTCAAATTTGTTTTTTGCTTTCGGAGGAAGGATTTTCTTTAAAACTGATCCCGAATTGTAACCACTTTAGTTACATGTTTGCTATTTTTCTGTTTGGCAGATGTCAGTCCGGCTTAAGTTCTCTGTGTGAGTTGATTTCCAAAATTGCCAGCAAGTGTGGCGCTTTTAGTAGTTTGCACATGCGTGTAAAGGCAATAAAAAGATTTTTCAAATCTCAACAGATGTTGAAAATGTGAGAGAACCAACACATAACAGCATGTTAGGTTGAATTTAACAGTTTTGTTCAGCAGATTCCTTTCATGAACAACAACAGTCCTGAATAAAAAAAAAATCTTGCAACATCTCTCGTTAGGGATGCACCGATACCGATACCAGTATCGGGTATCGGGTCCGATACTGTGCTCATGTACTCGTGCTCGCAAAATGGCTCCGATACAACGGCACCGACACCACTTTACGGCAGCGTGACGTTAACCTCTCTTCGCCATCTTTCGGGTCCTCATGCTCCACCTCCCCGATGGTGCGCCCGACCCAGCACCTCAGCCGGCGTGCACTGGCCCTCACTTTCATTGTGCCACAGGGTTTTGATTGCACCTTCTGACTCATGCGTTGGACTCCTTGGTCTGTGTTTCAAGACAGGTCGGGTTGGTTGCCGAATCAGTGATGTTAGTTTTTGCACAGCTCTGTACTGAAAATTCACGGAGGATGGATGGATGAAGTCACAGAGACACGTTAAAAACACAAATCAACAAGTTGGTCCTCCATTTCTGAGCTCCATCTTACTACTTTATGCTTCGTGTTTTGCACTAGCTCATGCATTAGCTCATGCATTAGCCGTGGCCGCCATGATGGCAGTGGTTGTCCTTCCGCTTCAGTCAGTTTGGTTCTCTATTGGCTATCGTTCGTTCCCACGTGACTTTGTTATCGGCTGTCCTTCGGGTTCCACATATACAACAGGATATCCCATCGTAAATGTTGAACATGTTTAATATTTACTATTTGAAATCAGTCGGACAGGATGGACTTCTGAACTGACCAGGGGATATAAAAAACACTCACACCATAGGAGTATCTGGAAAGATAATCTTTAGAACCAGCAAAAAAATCAAGGCTTTGCTGATGATTGTCAGGAGGGGAGTCGGGCCCAGAATCGGCTTGATTCTCGTGTAGTGTGTGCCTGGCATTATTCTTGAAGTGCGTTCTCATAGTGGGTTTTTTTTCAGCCTTGTGTCAAAAGTAGGTTTGGACTTGACTTCAAGGGCCAAGCCATTGTCTGGGATTTCAATGTGTGTGTGTCTGTGTGTGTCTGTGTGTGTGTGTGTGTGTGTGTGTGTGTGTGTGTGTGTGTGTGTGTGTGTCTGTGTGTGTCTGTGTGTGTGTGTGTGTGTGTGTGTGTGGGTATGGAGGTGTATTATAATTAGAAAATGAAGCCTCATTGGATTAGTGGAGTGTCACGTCACATATGCCACTTGTGTTGTGACTGTGCCATCACCCTCTAGTGCCTCCCCTGACTACCCTGCCTCGCTGCCCAGCTTCAGGGCTCCGTCTCTGGGGAGAGAAGCAGCTGGCATGGCCTCTCTCTCGCTGGAGGGCTGGCGCCCATCTCATATTCTCCCTTAACGCTGCGCAACACACACACACACTCGCAGAAAACACACACTCGCACACGGGCTCCTTCTGCACATTAAGTTTTAATCAGGCACTTAGCTGGGCATCTGTTACGGCTCTGTCCGCGCACAGCGTTAAGGACCTGTCGCCGCAGGTTACAAGCCCAACAGATCCGCCGACTGATAGAACCCTGGCCCACTTAGCGGCTGACGTCACAGCTGTATCTGCTTGGTCTAAGAAATCTGTCTAACTGCCTAGTTGACCCTTAAATCAGAGAATGTCACTGGCATTCATTCAGTGGGATTTTTGCTCTGTGATTACTCTGAGAGGAACATGAAAAGATGAAGGCATGAGAGGCTGTCAAATACAAACAAATATGAGTTAATGCCCCATGGTTAAAGGATGATTTTTGGATTTGTTTTAACCATAGTGGTGTGTTTACTGAAGAGGATGTGCTGTGAACAGCGGTTAAAGAAAAACAGTTGTGTACAGTATCAAACATTAGTATTAACGCCTCGTTTCCATATAGCTCTGTGCACCTATGAGAGTCAACTTGGAAGTTCATTCATTCCTAGGAACTTCCGTGATCTCCGATGTGTTTGCGAAACAACTCCTTCCGTGTTTTTTGTTTTTTTTTAACCAATTACGATCAGACCATATGCACTGTGTGTGTGAATTAGCGAATTAATAAACTGATAATTGTAATACAGCTCTATTTATACATTTTTGAAAAGTTGGTATATAAGAGTGGCATATTTAGTATGTACTATGCATGCACTCTATGCTATTTTATATGTATGTAGTATCTTCTCTCCCTTATCTGCGGTGGTTTGTGGAATTAGCGAAGTAATTAGCTAATTAATAAACTGTTGATGAACGTAATACAGCTCTACATTTTTTTCTAAGTGAAAAGTTTGACGGTATTTTTAGCAGTTTTGTAAACTATTTAGTTAAAATACATATGAACCACTATGCATGCACTCTGTTACACAGCTAGCATGCTATCAATGTTAGCTAAATATAGCCTCAAACTTTTTTCACTTAGAAAAAATGTAACGTTATAAATGTGACTTGTCTAACGTTAGACTGGACAGTGAAAAACAGACTGTAACCAAATATAAAAGCACTATTTTATATTTCTGTCGTATCTTCTCTCCCATATCTGACAGCTATTAATTACGATAGTTGTATTATCACTCTTTTACATCCACTGATATTGATTTTTGTTATTAGTCCTACTTATATTAGTTCTTACAGCTGCTGTGCTATTTTTGCAGTTGCTGTACATCTCTCTCCACCTCTCTCTCTCTCTCTCTCTCTCTCTCTCTCTCTCTCTGTCTCTGTCTGTCTCCACCTCTCTCTCAAAACCCAACCGGTCTTGGCAGATGGCCGCCCACCCAGAGCCCGGTTCTGCTCGAGGTTTCTACCCGCTAAACGGGGAGTTTTTCCTGGCCACAGCGCATTATCCTAACAATGCAATGTTCATGGGGGATCTCTTGTTGGGTCTAGACCTGCTCTATTAAAAATTTAAAAAGTGACAAGTTTGATGGCATATTTAGCAGTTTTGTGAACAGTTTTGTTAAAAGACGTATGAACCACTATGTATGCATTCTATGTTACACAGTTAGCATGCTACCAATGTTAGCTAAATATGCCATGCCAGTTTTCCCTCTCCAAAATGTAGCGTAAGTTTGGAGCGTTATTTAACCTCCTTTGTGACAAGCTAGTATGACATGGTTGGTACCAATGGATTCATCAGGTTTGTTTCATATGATGCCAGTATCTTCACTCTAGCTTTAAAACTGAGCTCACCACAACCTAAAAAAAAACAAATTGCGTCAATGCTTTGAAGATCGCATTAAGCATTAGATGCATTATAGCGTTAACTTTGACAGCCCTAAAAAACACTATCTTATATCTATGTAGTACAGTATCTTCTCTCCCATATCTGCGGTGGTGTTTCTATCCATCCAGAAAGAGATGCATTTCCTCACGTTGAACATTAGGGGCGTAATCGTATACTATACGGATTTAAGGACACAAAACAAAACCCTGTGGAAACGAGGCGTAATAGTATTGTGTCTGACTTTCCTGCGGGAGACCTTAGTCACAGACCTGCAATTAACAAAGTGTTTTAGTTGCCTAACCTTCACCATACCTTGCCCAAACTGTAGTAGCCATACAAAGATATTGTAGAAATACAAAATGATTACATGTTGGCATTGGATATAGTAATTCAATGTGGTCACAGTTTTGTAGAATGGTCCATTGGCAATAGGGTTTGCTCTATAAGCAATGTTTTCTGTGTAGTGTTGTCTTGGGTTACTTTGTACAAATTACTTTATATCATTGGTGCCATATATTATTCTCCAGTATCTAGAACATCCTTGACTCTCTATAAGCTAATGTATTTGTCTTTTGAGCTCTGCAATGTGCAATTAACTGTAAATTTGCAGTAGAACTCCAACAAAACATTTCTATGTTCACCCGCTGTAATTGCTCCATGTTTGGCTTAGACCCAGCAACTGTAACCATGCAAAGGTCTAGCCCCAGTGGTCGAAACCCAAACAAGAGTAAAAAAGATCCCTCATTGAAAAAGATTCAGTTGTCACTACTATAAAAACATAGAAACTGCACACCTCCACAGACGCCGACACTTTCACTTATTTCAGGATCATGCTCACAAGACCAGATAACAAATCATTGATTTGTGTTTAGTTTAAATTCCGTGTGTGTGCATGTACACGTTGAAAAAAAGGAGAACCGGTGGAAGGTTAAAGTTAAGCAGCCACGTAGATGATAAATTATATCAATTCACTTGATAAGCTGTACCACCATTCAGTGTTACGTTAGGTTGGGTTGAAAACCTTGAATTATTATTCAGGGTTAGTTACTCAGTGAAATAAAGGAGACTGACTAACAGTCTGACATTGACGTCCCTGGAGCCTCGTGCTAAATAGAGAGATAGATGGAAACATAATTATACAGAGAAGAAGGACATCACAGAGAGAGAAATGATGTCTCAATGAATGGAATGTATGCAAGTCTGTTATGTGTATGTGTGGTTATGGCAGTGGCAATGTATATGAGATAAACAGTAGTACGCCAACTTTTCGACACCATTGGAAAAACCTTTTTCCTTGATGTTTCTTTTTTTTCTTTTTAAACTTCCAGTGTTACCAAGTGTTCAAACAAGACTTAAGCCCCTTTCCGACTGGTCAAAAAGAAAAGCCCACTAACACCCACTATCATCTGGCTTTTATCTTTAGTATGAAAGGTTACATTTGGCATTCATTCCCAGGACAAATGATTTTTCAGTAGTCACAGGTATTTATTGACTCCAGCTGTGATCGGTAGTGATGGGAAAATGACAACTGGGTAAACGCGCTAATTTTGCCCCTTTTCCGGTGCTATGCTATGTCACATGCGTTGAAGTAAATATATAATGGATAAAATCAACAGCAATTTGGACAAAGCCTCCTCAAAGCCACCAGACTCCATTGACAGAAACAGTAATTTTCCTTCGCTGATCATCTTAAAACACACTTCATTCAAACTCGACAGAAACAACTTTGTTTTTCTTGTCCAGTCTTTGTGTTTCCCCTGTTCCAACAGTCACCAACTCCGTTTTGAGAGTTTGAGAAGGAGACTGAATGAGTACAGATATTGTAATATTATTGCTTTTGTTCTCGGTGTATGCTTTTAAGTGAAGTTATGTCAAGGGTTCCCAAAATTATACAGTCTAGGATATCAGTTTGATTTGTTTATGCTAACGTCCAAAAACTCTGATGTCGTATTTTTGTAGCCCAACCAGGAAGTTAGCATCCCCCTGGGTTCCCTCGATAAAAACCCAATGGGATTGTTCCATTGGATTTTGGATTATTGCAGAAAATAAGCTCTGTGACAAACAAAAGTTTATGATACTTACACGTTTTGCTAAGCAAGATAATCTTAACAAATGAACACCACTTTTATGCATTTTATAGTGTGAATGCAATCGCCAGAAGTAAAAAGCTAATGTTAGGCTATAAACGAACTCCACCACGGTCACATGAGTGTGAGTAAACACAACGAGGCTGTAAAGGCGGACGAGTCGGCGTGATGACGTTTAGTAGTCTCATTTAGCAACCACCTTTTTTAAGACACATAAAGACTTCAAAATTCACGAGTGGGGGATTTACTGATGCATTTTATGTCATAAAACTTAACGTTCGAATCTCTTAAACTTGTGTTAACCACAGACCTTATTTCAGGCATCTAACTAAAAACCCATTAAAAAAATCCATTGACTCCCAGACGAGGGAACCGGAAGTGCCACAGTGCTAACCCATTTCAGGGTTTTAGCACTCTATTGGTGCTCACTCTGCTCAACTTCCTGACTGCTCTGACTCAAGGACCCCACCTAATATTGTTATTTTACATTCACATTGAAACGTGTATAAAAAAGAAGTAATCACTGTAACTGTCCACTTCTTTCCACTGTTTACTAACCCTGCTTTCTGACTGTTACACACCAGAAAAAAACAAAAAAACAAAAAACAGAATGGCATAGGCCGACTCATTTGCTGGCAATGGGAGAAGAGTCTATCACCTATTTCATCGAATTTCCATGCGTTTAAATTCCCTGCAAATATGCGCTAATTTTGGTGGGAAAAGATTATAAGACTCAGCAGCCATGCTAGTGGCTCTGTGAGGTAGCACACACACTAGCTAAAGGCTAATGTCAGCACGCTATCTTGCTCAAAGTGAGTATATTAATATGCTAATGTTAGCAGGTATAACGTTTGCCATTGTTACCATCTTACTTTATTTTAGTTTGTTTATTGGTGGGGATGTCTCGAGAACGTACTTCGGTACCAAGTCGATGCCAAAATTCTGAAAACGTGATGGTACTCTGTTTTCTTCAGTACCGCAGGTACCTTAGATACCGTCAGGGCTGGAGACTAACGGCATCCTGTCATCCCAGGGATGATATTAAATGTATTTGTGCTGAGTAAACTCACTATACACGCGTCCTATGGATGCTCCCTATTTTTTCCCTGATAATGCAATATTGTGAACAACAAATTGGCAGGACGAGAGCTAGGTAACGTTAGCTGTTGGCAGCTGGTAAGCAGCACAGTCCTGCACGGAGCTAACAGCTAACGTTAATGGGAAGTGCCATTGATTTACATTAGGGTGCAATCAGGCTCTATTCAGTAAAACATGATTGGGCGAAGGTAGATTCATCATCATGACGACCATCCATCCATCCATCCATCCATCCAGTGCATGAGTCGAAGTGGGGCTGGAGCCGATCCCTGCTGACATTGGGCATTAAACACAAAATACCGCTGAGACTGATGGGAATGTCATTAGTTTTGCAGTTATTTGACAAATTTAATTTTGGAGCTGTTGGTGGAGCTAGATGAAAAGTCCGTACATAACTAAAGTTATTTATTTTGCGGGGAGTTTGAGTCCCAGATTTCATGGCAATCCTTTATTTGGCAAAGATGTTTCCATCTGGACAAAAAGTGGTAGACCGACAACCATCTGACATTGCCGTCCCTAGAGCCCCGTACTAGTGTGGTTAAATAGATGGATGCTCAAGGGCACTTCACAAATAGTTGGCATCACATTCAAAAAAAAAAAAATCTTCTTTGGTGTCACTCTTTGTTCTCTGTGCACTCTCTTTCTAAACTCTCTCCTGGAATTTGTTGAGAAAACTTTTTATTGGAAAAGTCTCAATTAGGCTGGAATCAGATTGCTGACATCTCAACAATCAGTCTCAACAATCAGTGGAAAAAATCTGAATCTGAAGCCTTGGATATCTCAAATAACATGCTAAAAAAGCACCAACACAGAAACTCAACACAGACGCAGACACTTTTCACTTATTTCAGGATCATGGTCACAAGGCCGGATGAGAAAATCATTGATTTGTGTTTAGTGTAAATTCCATGTGTGTGCATATGCATGTTGAAAAAAAGGAGCACCTGGAGGAAGGTTAAAGTTAAGCAGCAGATAGATGATAAATTATATCAATTCACTTGATAAGCTGTACCACCATTCAGTGTTACGTTAGGTTGGGTTGAAAACCTTGAATTATTATTCAGGGTTAGTTACTCAGTGAAATAAAGGAGACTGACTAACAGTCTGACATTGACGTCCCTGGAGCCTCGTGCTAAATAGAGAGATAGATGGAAACATAATTATACAGAGAAGAAGGACATCACAGAGAGAGAAATGATGTCTCAATAAGGATAAAAAGGAAACCGAGAGGGATGGAGAGAGGAAGTTTGAGATGAAAAGAAAGAGACGAGCACAGGTGAAGAGTTAAACATTGTTAGGCAGACGGAGCTGGGTCACCTTGGCAGGTTCTCCATTGATCAGAGTAAACAAACTGCTCCTTCCCCCCCGACACACACACACACACACACACACACACACACACACACACACACACACACACACACACCCTCACACACCCTCTCTAACACACCGTGAGCAACATTATTGAATCTGACATGGGGAAGTTGGCAAGTACCATATGAGTTGTTTTGTGCGTGTGTGCACATCACACACACACACACACACACACACACACACACACACACACACACGCACACACACACACACACACATTTGAACCCACACTATCTCAAAAAGGGGCTCTCCTTCACACACCTGCTACACAAAAATACACTACAAACATTGTCTGTGCCTTTCTCTCCTCATGCACCCTGTTCACACACACAGTTCCTATTCCCATCTGTCCTACACACACACACACACCTTCCCCTGGGTTTTGAGGTGACAGTGACGTTGACAGTTTGAGCACGGGTTTGGTGTTTTTTTTTTTTGCGACAAGTAAAATTAGCAGTCTGCCAGCAATTCTTTCTTTCTTTCCTTGTTTTTTTTCTGACTGTCTGTCCACTCTCTCTCTCTCTCTCTCTCTCTGTCTGCGGCTGCTCTGTTCAGTGGCCCGCCACATCGTTTCTCTTCCCTGTCACCGTACACACATACATGCACACTGTTTCTCTCCTCTGTCAGCCTCTCTGTGCCGCCTGACGACTTAATAGCTCCCCAGTGAGTGGATTTGAGCACTCCGCCTTTGTGTGTTTACACGCACTTGTCACGCCCGCAATATTCATATGGTGATGAGAAATATTCATTTCTGGAGGAGAGGGGTGGAAGGTGTTGGTGGTGGCCCATGGGGGAGGGAGGTGAGGAAGGAGACAGGCGAAGAGCTCAGAGTCCTGACACCTACTCTGCTAATTCCTGTCCATGATCACTCTGTCTTCACGTCCCTCGGTGCTGTTCTTCTTCCCCATCTCTCCTGCTATCTTTCACTTTTTCTTCCATTAATTTCCTTCTTCCCAAAACATCCACACACCCTTCAAGTTATATCTGCCAATTCCTCCATTCATAGTTTGTTCTTGTTTCATATCAGTCCTCAACTGTGGCTGCAGCTATGGAGCACTTGGCGCTTGGCGCCAGGCCCCGACACACCAAGCCGATGGTCAGCCGGCCTCTGTGTAGGGATGCACCGAGTACAAGTACTTACATTTGGGTATTCGCCGATACCGAGTACCGATACGAGTAACGATACGAGTACCGATACGAGTAACGATACGAGTACTAATACGAGTACTTCTCTGTGCCAAAAAACCCTCGTTAACAGCCAGATGGAGGGTGTGAGCGACACACGACAGGCTGGGGAATCCCTCATACAAGGCAGTGCGACGCGACCGGATCTAAATCAGCTAGGAAAGGCTCGGGGCGAGGGTGGCTCGCGGCCTCAGCTTTACAGCGTTCCCCGCCCGGACCTCACCGCACCTTGACTGGGCTCCCTGCTTGTAGAGCTACAAGACATCGAGAATCCAACATGCAGAGACCGAGAGAAAGTCAGCCAGATGTTGATGTTCCGTGAGTCTCCTCTTTCTGCTCCTTCTTCTCCGTCCTCTATTGTTGAGCGAGCGGCCGGTCTTAGCTGCCACCGGCCCAGGACTTATCTTGACACCAGAGCAGCAATCACAGGCCGGGAGATTGAGCGCTGTTTATTTTGTGTCAATATGTCTGCTGCGACCCGAGGGCCGCTGGGAATGCAAACACACACACGCACACACACAGATTCATTCACAGCCTTGCTCACTCAATCACCACCCACCCCTGTTTAAAATGAATGTATGATATCTCGCCTTTCACTATTCACATCTCTGTTTCCTCTCTCTCAGCAGTATGACGCTTAATCTCAGTGTCGCTCTGTTTCGTCTGATACGGGGCAGCACCAATGCATTTTTATTCTCTATCTTATATTGGTTTTTTTATTCAAGGCTATGTGGGTCTGTGTATGTGCACTTCTGCGCGGATGTATTGTGCAAAAAAAAAAGAAAGTATTTTTGTGTTCTGCAAATTTAGACTGCGTGTGTGCGTGTGTGTGTGTGTAGACTCCCTGCCTAAAGAGTAAATCGTCTCACTAACGAAGCAGCACCATCTGTAAACACCGGTGACCACCAAACCAATGACAGGCCTCGTCTGCTCTGACAGCTGACATTGTCCCGGCCCCTGCTGGTAACTCGTGGCAACAAATTGGTCTTGTTGGGTGATGATGGGGTGACTGGTGTGTTACAGTGTGTGTGTGAGTGTGTGTGTGTATATGTGTGTGTATGAGGAGAGAGAGAGAGAGAGAGAGAGAGGTGGGACAGACAAACAGAAAGAATGAGAGGAGCTTATCCCTCCCACTCAATTACTGACCCTGACTGTGCGTGTGTGTGTGTGTGTGTGCACGCGCTTCCTTCCCTCCCTCCCACTCTTCTTAAGGCTCTGACAGTTGGCTATTGTCTGCCTGCCTCTGTCACTGATGTCACTTATCAAACGGTGCAAGTCAGTCAAACCCCACATCACCCCCACCCCCCAAAAAAACCAACACATTTCTCTCAGTAGTCTCAAACATTTTTAGTACGTCTGTGCCTTATACAACATTTAACGATACACTGTCTGATTTTGTTATCGAGCCAAATACATTCTTAAACTCCAAAATGTCTTCCCAGACAGCCCAGTCACACAGCGGTCCGTGAAATAGTCACGGAATTGAATGTATTGATTCGTGTACACAGACAAAGATTTCACATTTTTTTCATGATGGTCAGCACAAAATAAATGTGTATGTAATCCACGTAATTGTGAACCAGGAAGTATAGAGGGCAGTGAACGCCACGTAGGGAGGAGATCAGGGTGGACGGATGGGTCAAAAGATTGGTTTACTGGTGTAAAACCACAAGTCAAAGTTGATTTATTTGTCATGTAACTTCCAAAGCTGAAGTAGGCGAGATTGGAGCAAATATGATTTAAAACAATTTATGTTTTATAAAAAAATCATGTTCCTCTGTGTCCTCCGGTGCTCCTAATGGCATCTGCAAGATTTCACAGACCAGAAGAAAACAAGCAGTCAGAGCTTATCTGAGGTCCGCTGTCCAGCTGCCGTCTATGAGAGCCGGCTGTCAATCACTCGCGAACTTTGACCAAACGGCCAAACTAGGCAGCGCTGATCAAATATGAATTTTCATCTTCATCTCATCTGATCATTCCAACACACCGATATTTTCACAACAACATGGCCGTCTGGAATGAAGCTAAGTGAAGTGGTGAGTGAGAGCGGTTTGAAAATGGTGGCTAAACGCCGGTTTGTTTCATGTACGTATCATAACAACGACTTGTATATCCGCCGTCCTCAGTCTTCTGTTTTCCGTTTCTGAATGACGAATACAGACTACCGCCACCTGCTGGTGTGAAGAGTTATTTCATCTCACGCAGGCGCAGAATGTACGTGGTAGTTGGCCGTCGGCTGTAGTCTTTGCGGTGTGTTTGAGTGCAACTTTTTGGCCGAGACAAAGGCAACAGTGAGGCAATGCAACTGGTGGCCTCCGTTGCTGCTAGTTCTTTGATGTTGGTCGGTTGTGTCTGGGCCGTTAACTCACGGCATTTCCAGAGTTATTTTAAGTCAAACCGCAATCTTTTCCAAAAGCTAACTAAGTAGTTTTGTTGCCTTAAAGCTAACGTTAGCCGTTGTGGCTAGCTTCGTCCCTTGACCAACATATAACATTAGCAAGTGCATCAGCTACATTACCATCTCAAGGTTGTGGTTGTTGAGGTAGTAGTCTTTGTCATATATTATTGGGTGTTGAAAAGGGGACGGCCCATTGTTATTCTGAAACACCAATAGTCCGAGAAATGTCCCATAGAACAGAATAAAAGCATTACCATACATCACCCCAAAAACAAACGGCCATTAATCCAAGGCCCCGAAAATACGCATTGTCCGTGCAACAAACTGAGTTCACATGGCTAGTTGTTATGCAGAATGATCACAGGATTTCATTGGTCCAACATATATTTCTGCAGGCACAAATCCACTGAAATGGAGGCCCTCCGAATATTTTCTCCCCCGCACGAACGTTCTGCAGAGGTGTGCAAGCATTCATAAGAACCTACAAAATCAGTTTTATAAATTCCCATGCGATTTTTTTGGACGCAAATCTGGACGAAAAGACGGGAGTGGAAATTGACACGTGTGTCACGTGTTGCTGAACATTCGCACGAAAACCCATGAAAAATACGTAGTTGAAAGTCGTGCTGAGCGTCACAAAAAAAGGGAAATTCATGTCTATGTACACGTATCAAATAGATACAATTTCATTCCTATCTCACAAACTTCTGTGAGACTGTGTTGACCCAGATAATGTTTAATGTTGAAAAACTCACTCTTAAACTGTCTTTAGTTTCAAAAACATCAATGGCGGGCTGGGAGGAAACTTTGGAAGCGCAATTGGTCCTGTAACAAAATGAAGGAGTGTCTCTTTAATTTAAAATGTCATAGTTTAGTTTGAGAACATTTCAAGACTAAAGATCACTTGGATTCAATAGAATTAGACATTGCAATGTGCTGCACTGGTTGATTACAGTGAAGCAAAATACAGGGCCTTTGCTGTCGATGAACTGTAGCACCTGTGTTCTTTTGATATTCAGTTTAATGTTATATTGTGTATTAAATAAGTTATTATATAAGTGATTTAAATCATTTCCTCTGATTACTTCTTGGTGGAGACGGTCTTTAAGGCAAGGCGGTCCGCCTCGGCTACAATATGCTCTGGGAAAACACTGCACACATATGAAGTGACCACACAACAAACCCTAACATGATGGAAATTGAACTTTCGCTCTAAATATCGAAGGCTTTTTTTTCTCTTTGCACTTTTTAAAAGTAGTAATCTGGTCAGGTTCGAGTGTCTTTGCACCCCTTTTCCAAGACAATTGCGCAAATACACATATATGCACACATCTCATGGGAGCCATTTCAATAAGTTCCAATCTCCTGTATGAAATATTCATCACAACCTCCTGTGCCCAGTTACAGTGCCATGCTCTCTGTATGTCGCCTGGGTTTGGTGTCGGACTAGTGATACACACACAATCTCGCTCACACTAGGTGTTAAAGTATTCTTTTCTTGCTGCTGTCCCACCTCCTCTGCCCTTCTCCATTTCTCCATTTCACTCTCCGTTGCTCTGCCACTCTCAGACAATCTTTCTCTCTCTTTTTCATGCCCTGTATTCTCCTCCTCCTTTTCTCTTTTTCCTCTTAGCTCTTTTTGCCTTCATGCCTTATGCATCAAAAAACGTCAAATATATTTTTTTCTGATTTTCACCGACATTGGCACTGGGCCATCCAGGTGATAATCAAAGGCAACTGGGCTTCTTGCATGAGCCTGCATGGTGAACCAGCCAGACCAGTTCATCAGTAGGCACTTGAAGGAATACTCCCATGGAAATGTTGTGAGTTGTAGTCTGCTTTGATTTATCTAGTCTATGACCGTAACTTGTGTCTTCAGTTGCCACAGTGCACCATCGCTACTCTTTTATCAGTTCTTTTGTGGGAACTGGCGATCACCGCAGTTGAAAATGAAACGATAAGTAATACTTTCAGGAATGAGTCCTAAAACTCAGACATGGGTTAGCATTTGAGCACTTCCGGTTCCCTCGTCTGGAAGTCAATGGGTTTTTAGTTAGATGCCTGAAATAAGCTCTGTGGTTAACACAAGCTGAAGAGATTTTAAGTAAATATACCACTCGTGAATTTTGAAGCCTTTACGTCTCTTAAAAAAGGCAGTTGCTAACAAGTGGCTAAATGAGACTAAACGTCATCAGCCGACTCGTCCTCCTTTACAGAATCATTGTGTTTACTCGCTCTCATGTGACCGTGGTGTTGTTAGTTTATAGCCTAACGTTAGCTTTTACTTCTGCCAATTGCATTCACACTTTGAAAATCATAGAAGTGGTGTTCATTTGTGAATATCATCTTACTGAACAAAATGTGTAAGAATCATAATCGTTTGTTTGCCAGAGCTTATTTTCTGCAATAATCCAAAACCCAATGGAAAAATCCCATTGGCTTCTTGTCGGGGGAACCAGGGCGACGCTAACTTCCTGGGTGGCCTACAAAAATACATCATCCCTGGAGTACGCTATTGATCAGAACTATTATTTCAAAATAGCTTAAAAGTGAAAATATTTTAAATATCAATTATTGACTTCATGAACTGACCAAACTGACCAGAAAAACAAAACAGTCAAAACTCCATCCCAAAAATATAAATCACACATTCATCATTCTCTGATTTATTCATTTGAGACACTGTTTTGTGGCGTTCTGTCTGCCTATTTGTTCAAAGGGACAGAGGATTCAGAATTTAGTGTGCCAACCTCCCAGAAGAACGTACTGTAGTGTCTGTAAAGCAAGAACTGATTTTTTTTCTCCGACAGGCTCATCTAGCTACATGTGCATAGGTGAACATTTCACTCCAAGTGAGCACTCCTATGCACACACACACACACACACACAGTGTGGAGAAGGAGGTCTTCGATGGTACAATAAGTAGTGGACCAAGGGGCCACATCCATTATGGCTGTATGAGCGCTCCATTGTCACCGTGCACAATGGACACACTCTGAGGGGGCACGGGCAACTTTGTTGTGTTTTACTTGGGATTCTGCAGACGTTTTTGTTTTTTTAATATATATATTCAATATTTTTGTTTCTATATCCAGTACCAAAATTGAATTCCAGTGATTGTGCATGCACGTACATTGTGATTTTCTAGTTTGACTCCTCGCATGCAAAATCCTCCATCTTTAGTCACCATGAGTAGCCCCCCCATCGGCCCAGTAAAGGCCCTCCTTGCCTGGACGTTTGAAAAGAGACATGGGGGGAAATGAGGAAATGACCCGTGCTTAGCCACACAACATGCTAGCATGTGCTCAGACAATCAGCATAGCATTAGCAGGGACTGTTGAATAGAGCCGTCATGGCTGCCTAGCCCTAGGGAGCCGCTGATCTGCCTATGGGCTTTATGGAAAGTGGAGGTCCTGCAGAGCCGCTGAGGGCCAGAATGGAGGCCGGTGTGGGCTTGGTAAGAAACTCCTCCGGGCTGCTGAGGAGCGAGTATCTTTGTGATATTATATTCCTGTTGTATGATAATATGGAACTACTGTTTCCAAAAACCTCAAATCAAGTCAAATATGCATAAAAATGCATACAAAAATCTTTCATTCCTCAGTCTCTCTTCCTCCTTTCCTGTCTCAGGTGTTGTGGAAGGTATTATCTTGAAGTGACTTATATACAGAGAGAGACCGAGGTAGAGCGGGAGTCACATAGGGCTAAGTGGCCTTTCGTTGCCCCCAGGGTGTGCTCCGTTGGCGTCCGTGGGTGCTCTTTGTCCAGAGCTTTCACTGTGATTAGAGCTTTTGAGTTGACAATTCACTTAAGACCCTCTTTCTCTCTCTCTCTCTCCTTGTCCCTCCACCCTCTACACACACTCTCAGGGTATATTACCTGTTCTTGTAATGCAGTTAAGCTCTGCTAGAAGCATTTCCCCGTAATACTACTTAATTCCCCATGTGGCAGCCAAGGTACCTGCAGGGGGAGAGAGAGAGAGAGAGGTGACCAGTGATGATGGTGATGGTGATGGTGATGGCGGTGGGGTAGGGAACAAGGAGAGAGGAGGAGTGGGAGGGAAAGGTACCATCTATGCTGCTGCTGCTTGGTGGGCCCTATAGCCGTTGACCCAGTGTGATAATGGCTCTGATTGCAGAAGACCAGTGTGTCTCTGCCTGAGAGTCTCATGTAAAATATGGGATATTTTATAAGACGTGGGACTTTGAGAAGTGGGAGGTGGAGGTTGAGGGAGGCTCCACTTTGGATTAGTCAGAGCGTCCGACCTCCTACTGGGAAAATGCAACGGAACGCCGCTTAATGTCAGTGTTTCCGACGAGCACATTCAGGTGGGGGTTCAGAGACCTACCTGCCTTTACTGACAGGCAGTCATGTGACACCACCTCAGCTACACAAATGTGACACTATACCATGTGACTTCAAACTGTTAAGGCTTTTAAACGCATCTATAAGTTGTTAAATGTTACTCTTCTTTAGCAAGGCAGTCTGTTTAATGCCTTTTAAAGTGGCCATGTGAGTGAGTGGCTTTTGGCTGAGGTGGATGACTTGTGTAGAGCTGAAACGATTGGACCATTATTCAATTAGCTGATTGACTGAAAGTGAATCTGCAACTATGTCAATTTTCGATTAAATTTAAGTATAAATACCCCCAAATATATTATAGAGCTGTTGATTTGTTGATTTAAGTTGTAGCTGGAGTGAAGATACTGGCATCATATGAAACTAGGAAACTTAAGGAATCCATTGGTACCAACCATGTCATACTAGCTTGTCATGAAGGAGGATAAATAACACTCCAAACTTACTCTAAATTTTGGCGAGTAAAAACTGGCATGACCATTTTCAAAGGGGTCCCTTGACCTCTGACCTCCAGATCAGTGAATGTAAATGGGTTCTATGGGTACCCACGAGTCTCCCCTTTACAGACATGCCCACTTTATGATAATCACATGCAGTTTGGGGCAAGTCATAGTCAAGTCAGCAAACTGACACACTGACAGCTGTTGTTGTCTGTTGGGCTGCTGTTTGACATGTTATGATTTGAGAATATCTTTTATGCTAAATGCAGTACCTGTGAGGGTTTCTGGACAATATCTGTCATTGTTTTGTGTTGTTAATTGATTTACAATAATAAATATATACATACATTTGCATAAAGCAGCATATTTGTCCACTCCCATGTTGATAAGAGTATTAAATACTTGACAAATCTCGCTTTAAGGTACATTTTGAACAGATTAATTTGTGAGTAATCACGATTATCTATGGACAATCATGATTATAATCGTGATAACATATTTTAATCGTTTGACTGCAATCGTTTATAGAGATTAACTAAACATACACATCAAAAAAATAATTGTAGACTGACTTTGCAAATGAAAACATTTTTTTTTTTTTCTGTCATTCTCTCTTTTTTTCCTGTCCACTCTTTCACCCTAATCTAGTAGCCGGTAGCTAGCCAGACACAGAAAAAGACAGGAGAGATGAGAGGAGAGAAGTAGCAGAAGAGAGGAGAAAATGGCAAAGTGACAGAGAAAGAAAGAAAGAAGGAAGGATAGGGAGTAGAAGGAGGAGTAGGAGGAGGAGGAGGAGGAGGAGGAGGAGGAGGAGGAGGAGGAGGGGGGGGGGGGGGGTGACATTGCTCCTGGGTTAGTGCTCCAAAACGGAGTGCTAAAATCATTTCAGCTCAGATAAAGCTCTGGCCACTGCCAGGCCGCCCCAGGATATCTGCCCTGCTCATCTGCCTCTCCAATGAAACGCCTGCACACAGGGAGCCTTCAGGCAGCCCGCCACACACAAACGTGAACACAGCGGCCGCACACACATACAAACACACACACACACACACACACACACACACAAAGATGCAAATACACACACAGTCAGAAATACACACCGCTGTATCACATGTGCACGCACTCGCTGGCCTCTCATGGCGAGTTTGTCGCAGTGCAGTTTATTTCAGTTGAGGGTAGACGGAGCGACGGAGAGCCCCGGGGGTCTCCTTCCTCTTCTGAACCTCCCAAATTAAAACCCTGCCACCACCACTCCTCCTCCCAATCACCACTACCTATACACCCGTTTGAATCATCTATACTTCAGCCCACAAACTCACCCCATTAACCTTCTTCCTTTCCTGCTCTCACCTTCTCATAAACTGCTTTCACCTCGCCCTCGCCATGCACCCGACGTCCAGCCTCGTCTCTTTGAGTCTGAAAGCATTTCTGTTTACTCACTATCAAGTCGTACATGGTGCTTTGGCTTGTCACCCTTGCCAAATGTCAAAACCAATGTTGCTTAATATTCTTCTTAATATTTCTGGAATGGCTGGACTGGGACCAGATTCAGTAGGGCATCAGCGAGGTGATTCAATTGACAAACTATTAAAGTCAAGTCAATGTCAATAGAACTATTTTGTGCCACACAGGCAGCCAAGGCAGAGCATGTAGTGCATGCAGTGCATGTAGTGCATGCAGTGGTTGAATTAATTGAAAATCTTCTGTTTGTTATAACCACAGTTAAAAAGCATTGAAAACTAATTCAAAAGGTCTTTGTTTTTCATATATTAAAAGTAGGGATGCACCGATACCACTTTTTTTCAGACCGAGTACAAGTACAAGTACAAGTACTTACATTTGGGTACTCGCCGATACCGAGTACCGATACGAGTACTTCTCTGTGCCAAAAGACCCTCGTTAACAGCCAGCTGGAGGGTGTGAGCGAGGCGGTGCGCCGCGACCGGCTCTAGGACGGCTTGGAAAGACTCGGGGTGAAGGTGGCTCGCGGCTTTACAGCGCTCCCTGCTCGGACCTTGCTGCACCGTGTACAAAGGGCTCACTGCGCCCTCTCCCCCCCTGCTCCCGGTGCGACTGTCGACCGGGGCAGACTGTCCTCAGTGCGCCCCAACCGCGTCGTGCCGCCAGATCGGGGCTCGGCCCAAGTAAAAGGCACCAGGGGTCTGCGGTGATGTCTGCAACCCACCCAACCCGTCTTGAAACACGGACCAAGGAGTATATTTTCTGAGGTGGTACATGGTGTAAAAAGTTTGAGGACCACTGACTTAATTAATACAACTTCACCAAAGTAGACTGAACGTAACAAAACAGCATAATAGTGGAACTAAGGGGTCCAGCAAACAAGCAAGTTGACGAGCAAAGCAGCTGCTCAACTGAACATGTAAGCCACCAAATATGTCCTTAGGAAATTTAAATGGGCCAGCTCGGTGTTGACTGGAGTGTGAAATGAAGCGACAAGGCAGCCAATCATTCAAGTGGATCAGCACAGCGCACTTACACAGTATATCACTGTGTTCCACAAGAGGCGTACAACTTTCTGTAGAGCCACTGCAGCACCAAATCACAAGTATAAATCGTATTTTATAACACAACAAGCTTCTATTATTTCTTATCATCTTTGATGATCACAGCGAACCATCTTTGCTGCTCTTGCCGTGCCTCTCTTTTTCTCCAGCCCACACTAACAGTCATACATAACTATTAGCCAGCATTCATCCATCAGAAATCATCAATACGACATCCATCATACATAACTATTAGCCAGCATTCATCCATCCATCAGAAATCATCAATACGACATCCAGATTGTAATTAAAAGTGTTGTGATCAGAGTCAATTAGAGCACATGAAGCCAACATTCTCTATTTCTAGCTTCTCAGTCTGGAGGATTTGCTGCTTTTCCTCGTCTTAGTAAACTGAATATCTTAAGAGCTGGACTGTTGATCAGACATAACAAGCAATTTCAAATCACACTGGGCTTTAGGAAATTATTATGTACATTTTTCACAATTTCCTGACATTTTAAAGACCAAATGATTAGTTGATTTATTAAAGAAATAATTGCGAAATTTGATAAGAAAAATTATTTTTAGTCGCAGCGTTAAATAACACACACTCTCCCCTCCCCTGAAAAGTACTGTACCAGTACCCCTGAGCAAGGCACCCTAAACCAGACATTGCTTAGCAGCCACAGGACTACACAACAGTACTTGGACATGTGAGCCCCCCCCCCTGATGTATTTTAGGGCTGTCAAAGTTAACGCAATGATAACGCGATGATAACGCATTGACACAAATTGGTTTAAACACCACTAATATTTCTTAAACACATTAACAGAACTTATGATTTTTAGGTTGTAGCGGGCTCAGAGTGTAGATACTGGTATCATGTGAAACTAGAGAAGAAGAAAAGAAAATGTATATATATATATATATATACATAAAACAAGCATATTCCACTCCCATGTTGATAAGAGTCTTAAATACTTGACAAATCTCCCTTTAAGGTACATTATGAACAGACATAAAATATGCGATTAATTTGCGATTAATTGCGATGAACTATGGACAATCATGCGATTAATCACGTTTAAATATTTGAATCGATTGACTGCCCTAGTTTTTAGAGATTAATTAAACATTCACATAAAAAAAAAAGATTTGAAAACTGACTTTGCAAATGAAAAAGTGTTTTTTTTCTGTCATTCTCTCTCTTTTTCCTGTCCACTCTTTTCTCCCTAATGTAGTAGCCGGTAGCGATTAATCACGATTAACTATGGACAATCATGAGATTAATCACGATTAGATATTTCAATTGATTGACAGCCCTACAGTAGTTAAAACACATTCCACAGTCAATTTATCAGTCTGTCCTGTCTTTGATCCACAACAGATCCTCCTGTTTAGCTCCCACACCCTTCCCTGTGCTCCCCATAACCTCCCCTCTGTATTACGTCTCCCCCATCTCCCTCTCCTCTCCTCTTCCCTCAGCACCTCTTCACCGAGATAGGGAATCTGGGTCTCATGTTTAAGGCATCAGTGCAGTTGTTGGGCAGACTCTTGGAGGCTCTAAGGGTTGGATGTGATTTCTGTCTCCCTCCTCTGTCACCCACTCCCCCCTCTCTGTCTCTCTTCCTGAATATATCCAGTCAAGCTTTTCCTAAACCTGACGAAATTGACACGAAAAATCCGTTGTTGAAAAAGGGAAACCCGTGTCGATGTAAATAGATCAAATTTTGTGACTATTTCACGAACTCCCGTGAGACTGTGTTGAGACTCTCGTGCTGTCATTTCCTCTCAGTCTTATCTCAGTAGAACTGGATGATGGCGTCAGACGGTCACAGACCAAACTTTGTTTTCCAAAATTTGTGATGACTGTTTTGTATGACTGACTAATCTAAATAAAGTACATCGAACTAACTACACACATACGGTACTGGCTAATTTACTACATGTATAATAGAAACATTTTCCAATGAGGTGGTTGTTGACTGAATCATCTCAACCTCAAGGTGGAATTTGTTGCTGTTGTGGAGCTTTTGATCTTTCGAATGTTTCCTTGAGTTGAAGATATGGATTTTGTTCTGAGCACTGTGAGGACTTGTTGTTGGCTTTAGAGCTGCAATGAAACATATTTTTTTTGTTTTTTATAAAATGGAAAAGTTTAATTCAAGAAGTAAAAGTTATGGAAAAGGGAACTCACAAAATAAGGAATATGGAGGATGTTTTTGAGAAGAGATGGAGTCTAACAGAAGATAAAATATAGCTACATGGGTTAGCACGCATGCACATATACATATGCCTGGAGGTGACCTGACATGTGAAGGCGGATGCATGTGCGTGCCCATGTAAATGATATTGCTAGATCTCTGCGCTTTTTTTTCTGATCTGATTTTGAAGTAAGCATTTATCTGATCCTCATGGCTAAATAAAATGTCAAGGTGTCACCAGCAGGTATGGTCTGAATGCAGCCAGTAAATATTTATATTTGTATATGGAAGTGCGATGATGTGTGTGTATCATAACACACTCACGTGTTTGTCCTCGTATCATTAGCTGCAATGGGAATTAAAGTCAAGTTAAATGACAGTTATGTAACAGACTACCAGACAAGTTAAAAAGACAAGGATGTAGATGAGCGAACAAGATATAAAGAAACTACACTGAAACTACAACTTAGCAGTATTTGTTACACTTTATTTTTTTGTAATGCAGAAACCCCCAGCAGGGACAGAGGTGGCAGACTCAGATAACACCAGACCAACTGACACAGCTTCAGGTGTTCTTTCCTTCCACAATCTCATTTATCTGGAGATGGGTCTCGTTTGAGAAGTGCTTTTAAAGCCCCGACTACCCAGGGCACCAATTTTTGTTGAAACAACTGGTGATTTTGATGTCAAATAGGTGCGACACTTGGGTTGAAATTTCCATCCTTAGTATCATCAAACCTCACTGTCACGGGATACTGACAGTAAAACCAAAGTAGAACAGTTTTCACACATTATTTATACAGTTTGGATATTTGTTTAAATTAAAATTGAAGCTAGTACAGACATGGATAGTAAAGAAATAAAGACGGTAAAATTAATAAACTAGGGGCTGTCAATTGATTAATAATGATTGTCCGTAGTTAATCGTGATTAATCGTAAATTAATTTTTATCTGTTCAAAATGTACCTTAAAGGGAGATTTGTCAAGTATTTAATCCTCTTATCAACATGGGAGTGGGCAAATATGCTGCTTTATGCAAATGTATGTATATATTAATTATTGGAAATCAATAAGTAACACAAAAAATGATTGTCCAGAAACCCTCACAGGCACTGCAAATCACAAACTGGCAAGCTGCAGCCCAACAGGCAACAACAGCTGTCAGTGTGTCAGTGTGCTGACTTGACTATGACTTGCCCAAAACTGCATGTGATTATCATAAAGTGGGCATGTCTGTAAAGGGGAGACTCGTGGGTACCCAGAGAACCCATTTACATTCACTGATCTGGAGGTCAGAGGTCAGAGGTCAATGGACCCCTTTGAAAATGGCCTTGTCTCCTTTTTAGGAGTTTAGCATATGTTTGGAGTGTTATTTAGCCTCCTTCATGGTAAGCCAGTAAGACATTGGTTGGTACCGATGGATTCATTAGATTTTCATATGATACCAGTATCTTCACTCTAACTTTAAAACTGAGTCCACTACAACCTAACAATCACAAGTTGTGTTAATGCATTAAAGAAATTAGTGGCGTTAAAGCAAATTTATCACATAAACTTTGACAGCCCTAAAAGAAATACATTGATATTAATCAAACGATCAACTGGTTTTATTGTACGTCGCTGCATATCGCTGCTGGACTTTACTACAGGCAAGATGCTTCTGTTTTCTGTCAAGATGGGTTCACATTCAGAGAGAATATCACAGGTTGGAGGCAGGGAGGGGCTCGGTGGCAGCTGTCGTGCTTCCTCATATTGTTTTATTCTTTTTCCGTGATCCATGAAACAGGAACCTCTCATCAGTCATTTGAATCTCAACTGTCCTCTTCCTCTCCTCCCTGCACCCTCATCTTCTACCTCCCCCACTCCCTTACATCACCCAGTCTCTCCTCTTTCTTCCTTACACTATCCCAACTACCTCTCTTTCATTCTCTGCTCTCCATCTTCCTCTTCTTCAATCACCCCCCGTTCTCCCTCTCTTTCTCCTGTCCTAATTGTTTATATACATTAACATTCAAGAAACTAGATAGCTTGGTGCAGGTGACACCCTGTAATTTGACATCCTTGCCTTTCTCCAAGGAAGGAGAGAGATGCAATCTGTGGCAATCTGCATTGTGTGCGTGTGTGTGTGTGCGCGGCGTAATCTGGGGTTGTCACACGGCCCCCATGCCACTCTCCGTATGCTAATCAATGAATGAAGCTCTGCAAAGCTCTCGTCTGCCAGCTAAACCCCACACCTCAGTGCTGATATGTCTATTAGCCACATGTCAAACTCCCTCTTTGTTGTTTCTGCCTCCTCCCCGTCTCTCTCCACATCCCCCCCATTCGCTCGTCCCTCCTCCCGCTCTCTCCTTCTATGTTTCTTTCTCCATACTTTATTCCACTCTCTCCTCCCGTAACCCCTCACTTCCCCTGTGTTCCCTTTGCTCCCGAACACTCACTCTGTACTCACAATGGTTCGTACACCAGATGTAATTTCATCAAGTGTACACTTCTATTCATTGTCAATGAGAAGTGCAGTGCAGGGCATGCTGCTGCAATAATCCAAAACCCAATTGAAATATCCCATTGGCTATTTGTCGAGGGAACCCATACGAATGTATAAAGAGAACTAGATACAGCATTGAAGGCGGGGCCCCCTCAGTGGAGCATGAAGCCAAAATGGCTCAACTTCCGACTGGAAAAGTACCCGGATCTTCCGGCGATCTTTCGCACCCATTGGGCCCATGGAGCAGGCGCAGTTGCGTCACGCTGTCGTCACGGCTTGCAAACTCTGCCTCCCAGCCCTCGGTCCAGCCTCAGTCTGGGTCTCATTCACATGAATGGGGAAAGGGAAATAAGTCTGGATTCAGTTATTAGTGCGTCTCTTTCCCAATGTAAGTCTATGGGAAAAAGTCTTTTTGGGCCCAATGACATCACGTGACGGACACGGAAGTTGTAGTCCTGCCGTTTGGCCACTACAAAATTGGCATCAACGACCGGCGCACTTCCTGGGGGCTTGGGAACCCAGGGTGATGCTAACTTCCTGGTTGGCCTACAAAAATACGTCATCCCCGGAGCACTATTTTAGGTTTTTTACATTGTAACTTGAAACAAAACAAAAACTGCAAAAAAACTACTTGGTTAGGTTCAGTAAAAAAACATTATGATTTGGCTTTAAATCACCACGTTTGCTACATTATTAAAGTAGCAGTCTACTATATCCTGACAGTAGTGCATGAAACAGGTAATCTGAAAAAAATCATGTGCCCCTGTGTCCTCCGGTGCTCCTCACGGCATCTGCAAGATTTCACAGACCGGAGGAAAACAAGCAGTCAAAGCTGATCTGGAGTCTGCCGTCCAGCTGCCATATATAAGAGCCGGCTGTCAATCACTCGCAAACTCCGATCAAACGGTCAAACTAGACAGCGCTGATCAAATATGAATCAATATTATGTTACGTTAATGTCTATTTCTCTCCTCAAATGTTTTCAGAATCATCTTGTAGTGTACAGTTTAGCTGTAAAATGAGAAAGTTTGTGACCCGGCAGCCATGTTGAGATCAGTTGAGGAAATACCAAGCACCGCCCACCAGCCGGAGCACAGCCAATAGGAACGTTCTCTCTCTGAAATGACCTATGATTGGCTAAAGTCTCACGTCACGGGCTAGATTTTTTAAAGCCTGAAAACAGAGCCATGAGGAGGAGCAGAAGTCTAGTTTTCTATCAGAACACTTGAATTACAATATTCTGAAAGGTTATTATGGAATTTTTTGCTCAATGATGCCAAAAATATACTGACAACTGCAGGTTTTAACACAAACTAGATCTCGTGCCTTACTGCGGTGCCATGTGCAGGGCACGGTGTGGATAGAAACCAGTTCATGTACAGCATTGATATCATGTAAACAAGAAAACCAATTGAGAACATGTTTTTTTCTCCGTTTTGCTTCATGTTTGAGTAAAAAAAAAGTGGACGACAGAAATAAAAATTGACTGTGTGTAAAATTCCTAGAAGGTATCACCCTTTTTAGTGTTTTTTAAGGGTTGGTATTAAATAAGACACTGTATGGAAGAGTGTTGGTCTAAATGATATGTGACATTATATAAAGTAGTCTGTAATATCAGGTTTGGTGCTTGCACACTCAATAGTGTGTACTATCCCATCAAAAGTCTGCATACACTGAGATTACTAAAAAGCATAACGCATGGCATTTTTTCCACATCGACTCTCTATATGTGATTTTATTTGTACATAATAAAATCAACAAAATGAAAAAACACACTCTTAAAATAATTTCAGTGCAAAGAAAAGTGCTCCTGCGTGCTCTACATCTATCACTGCTTTGCTTTTATAATATCCCTCCTGCTGCAGTGCTGTCCCTCTGCAACAGCAACCAGCAACCGCCACCAGATGAGATTCAGGAAAAAGGAGTCTGTCATGTAGACAGACAGGCTGACAGACAGGTAGAGGAGAGATAAAACGACACGTAGTCTTGCATTTGTCTCAGTGCTTTTGCGAGCTTTAAGACGGGATGACGGAGAGACAGACAGAAGGGCGTGGAACCAGGCAGACGGTTATAGGGGCAGTTAGACAGGCAGTCAGCCCTGGCATTTTGCAGCAGATAAGTAAGCTATCAGAGGAGGGGGATAAATAGCAGAGTAAAGATTGGTCCCGGCCCCCTCAGAGAGGAGCGGGGGGCCACAATGCAGGCGTGGTGGGCAGATAGCCCCCTGCTCTCATTATACTCTGCCTAATCCAAAACGATGTTTACTCAGAGAGAGAGAGAGAGAAGGGCCACGCTTATCGAAGCCCTGCACAGTCCTCCAAGCGTTTGTGTGTGTGTGTGTGTGTGTGTGTGTGTGTGTGTGTGTGTGTGTGTGTGTGTGTGTGTGTGAGTATGTGTTAAAATGAGCCTATTCCAATGGAAAAGGGGATCAGGAGTGTCTCCAAGGCAGACTCTGTTGGCTAGAATGTCGATGCTTATCACACATCGCCCGGCTCTTCTGGTGAAAGGCGAATAGGCTATCTAAACTGCCTATTCACAGCATGTGTATTTACCATACCAGCTAGGCAGAATGATCATTTCCTATTTGCTATTATTATTATTATTATTATTATTATTATTATTATTATTAACACACTGCTATTAATAATACAAGCTTTTATAAAACTTGACCTCATCCGATTCATCGAGGGATGTAGATCCTTAAAGGCCGGCAAAGCATTTCACTTGATTTTGAAATACTAGAAAAATAAATCAGAGGGGCTGTCAATCAATTAAAAATATTTAATTGCGAGTAATCACACGATAGTCCATAGTTAATCACAATTAATCACTAATTTATCTCACATTTTTGTATCTGTTTTATTTTAAGTATTTAATACTCTTATCAACATGGGAGGGGACAAATACGCTTGCTTTATGCAAATGTATGTATATAGTTATTATTCAAAAATCAATTAACAACACTGTTAGAATGCCCAAGCGGTCCAGGAGGCAAATGAGGAGAAGTCCACGACACAAAACATTTAATTTTTCTTTCACAGCACTGTGCACACGTGTTGGCCTCCACCTTAGCATTCCCCCCCTCGACTGAGATTCACCAGCCTTATATAGCTGTTCAATTGGCACATACCATTCCTGATATTAAATACAACACACATATACAAAAAAACATTACCCAAAATATAAATACTCTTAATAATTATATAAACAACTCAATATCTTTACTAAATGCCAATAAACCCATTTTCATTCAAATATCTTGAGGTCAGAGGTCAAGGGACCCCTTTGAAAATGCCCATGCCCATTTTTAGTTTGGAGCGTAATTTAGCTTCTTTGGCAACAAGCTAATAGTAGTATGTTGGTGCCAATGGATTCCTTAGGTTTTATAGTTTCATATGATATCTGTATATTCACTCTTCAGATTATTGGACAAAGCTCCTCAGTTACAGGTGTATTTACAACAACAAAAATTGCATTGACTCTTGTGTGAAGTACTGTTCAAACCAACCCTGTCTCCTACAAAATGACGTTCTGAAACAAAACAAAACCGCAACAAAACTACTTGGTTAGGTTTAGTAAAAACAAGACTGAGTATATGTCTGGACCGTGTACGGTCAGTCTGTGATTTTGTGGCTAAATTGTTACACAAATAGTCAGTGGTCATGTCTATAATGTTAAATTCACCACTATGTGTCCACCAGGTCCGATGAGGACACAAAGGGACGCTCCGCTCCACTCCGTCGTTCATGTGGTGACGTACCCTCTCGTGGAATGCACCTGATTGGTCCCTGCTCGTAAACTTTCTGTTATTCCGTCTAAACAATCCGCCAAAATCTACTTCTGAAAACCTTTTAAGAGAGAAATAGGCTATACTGAATCTCGTTTCATTCTAGTTTGACAGCTTGGTCAAAGTTTCATGAGTCAGCCGCGTTGTGCTGGATGGGCTCATTTGCATAAAGTTGAGATTTTTCAACTTTATGCGAATACAGACCCTCTCCAACTCGTCGCAACACTCCCACCATGCACTGGACGACTGCTTCTCCTGCTTTCCATAGGAAATGAATGGAAAGCATTGAGACACCCTCCGTCATCGGATCTGGTGGAAATGCGCGGATAAAGGAGTATACTCGCACCGGTGAATGGAACCGCTGACACGCCCTTCGTAAAATGTAAACAGAGGACTGTTCTCTCCTATTCATTTTGTGACACTCAGCTGAGTGTCACTCAGTGACAGACTTTTGCGTTTGTAGGGCTGGCCCTCTGCAGTCCAGCCAAAAACATTATGGTTTGACTTAAAGGTCCCATATTATACTCATTTTCAGGTTCATACTTGTAATTTGTGTTTCTACTAGAACATGTTTACATGCTGTAATGTTTTAAAAAAAACAACTTTATTTTCCTCATACTGTCTGCCTGAATATGTGTATATTTACCCTCTGAAATGCTCCATTTTAGTGCATTTCAACGGAATTGCGATGGAATTGCAACAGAATTGCATTGCTAGGCAACAGCTTGGGCCCATGTGTACTTCCTGTCAGCTGATGTCATTCACATACACTGCAACCAGGAATAAACTGGGACATATTTAGAATTTTTACATTTAAAACTGTGTAAAGGGTCTAAATATTATATATTTGTGACATCACGAATGGACAGAAATCCTGACAGCTTGTTTCAAATGTAGAGTTTCTGAATACGGGCTGTGTGTATTTCCCTGTGGATTGAGCGTTTCGATACTTTCATAGTATTTATATAGGACTTTATAATAAAAAAACATGAAAATCTCACTTTTTTTTATAATATGGGACCTTTAAAATCACTACATAGTTGTGTAAATAAAATGCTTCTTTGAACTGAAAGATAAATGAATACTGGAACAATCAGTCTATCATAAACTCGACATGCCAGTTCCAGTAAAAGATAATTAGTACTACTGCTTACTCAGAAGACAGAAATAAAGTACTTCAAAATAAAAAAATAAAATAAAGCCCAATAGAACAAGATGTTGCGGTTTTGTTTTGTTTCGGATGTAAATTAAAATTAGTCAACGTTGATTTAGTTTCACACGGGGCGTGAACGATGGCCTTCTGGGTGAAAGTCCTGTGTTTGTTTGACCCATACACCACACCAACCTCACTACGTGGACTTCCGCAGACTATAATTACTATTACTATTAATTTGTGATACGTCAAAAACTTTCCCTCGAGACGTAATTCTCAATTCAGTTTTGTTGTATGTCACTTTTAGGAGACAGGGCTGGTTCAAACATACTTTTAAAGAGCAGTATACCACATTTGCTAGTTTCGGTGTGCCCATCTACCTCCCACTACTATTTTTCATTGTAAACTGATGGTGTTTTGTATGATGATGTATTCATCCAATTGTTTGTTCCAAAAAGTACAGCAGTTTGGAAAACAGACATTTGCTGTTGTTTCAAAATACAGAGTCTAATAGGTAAAAGTGTCACCCTTTACAAAGTACCATATTTGTCTTTAGTTTATTGTCAGGTTGAAACCCCTCAACTAGAGTTAGTGGTGACACAAAGTAGATGCAGCAACCGGCTCTCTCGTGCCTCACTGTGGTGCCATGTGCAAACACACACATGCACACACTTTTACCTCTATACTCAACCTTCTTCAATCCTTCTTTCTCTTTAACTCCCTCTCTCTCACACACACACACATGCACACATCAGCTCCGTGGTCTTGTGAACTGTGTGTACCCTGTCTAGGCTGGCCGGGGTAATCCTGGCCTCCACTAAAGTAGCCGTGTGAGAGGACAGATTGTCAGTTGATCATGGCCAGCCGAGAGCCTTATCCCTTATTGGATCGGCCATGGAGGAGGCTTAGGAATTATCTGAGGCCTCGCTTAATGTGGAGACGGATCACCGCCAGAGAGCCACGGAGCCTGAAGACACTCTGGGCCGGAGGGGAGAGAAAGACACTGTGTGTGTGTGTGTGTGTGTGTGTGTGTGTGTGTGTGTGTGTGTGTGTGTGTGTGTGTGTGTGTGTGTGTGTGTG
>CAKAOH010029410.1:0-13131 GCA_916701665.1 Sebastiscus tertius | reverse complement strand
ATTATTATTATTATCATTATTATAATTATTTGTTTATTTGTTTATTTATTTTGCATTATTATTTTTGCACAATTTATAATATGACTACATAATAGTGATAACAAACAATTAGGACAAGATATATATAATAACAACAATAACAATACTATAATAATAATAATATAATAATATATAAAAAAAGACAAGTGTGTGTGTGTTGCGTGGAAGTGTATGGTTAGTGTTTGTAATTATTATTATTATTATTATTATTATTACAGAATAAAAATACACAAATATTAGCAGCAAATTGCACTCAAAGTATCATTTATAATATATATATATATATATAAAATATATATGAAAGATTAAAAATAAATATATAAATAAATAAATGACGAGTATGTCATTAAATATAGCAAAAATAACATTAAAATAAATAATAATAAAACTGATAAAATGTGGAAAAATAATTACATTTCTGTTTTAATTTTTATGTCTTTATTTATTAACCTTTGCATTATGCTTTTGCATTTCACCCCTTATTTATTTCTTCGAAATATTTTTTTCTGTATTCTTTTTTTCTGATTAATAAAATATGACATAAATTGATATTTCTGCTTCTTTATTTATGTATTAATTCCTTAATTTATTTGCTTTTCTGTTTGATTTTCTCTTTTATGCATTTATTTATTTTTTTTGTATTGATTTATAATTATTTTTAAATGTATGTTTTTTATTTATGCATTAATTTCTTTATCTATTTCTGGGGTGAAATGCAAAGGAAAAATCGTGCATAAATAAATAAATGTATAAAAACATAAATAAATACATTTAAAAATAAATATAAAATCATTCAAAAAAATACATATATAAATAAAATGGAAAATTAAACAGAAGAGTAAATCAATAAGGGAATTATTTCAAAGATAATACATAAATAAAGAAGCAAATAAAACATAAATTTCCATTTTATGTCACATTTTATTCATTAATTAATGGTTACATTTATTTTTAATATTCTTTTTTATTCGTTATTTGCAGCACGGCTGTGTCACACTTAATAAAGCCGATTGAAACAGAGACTAACAGGATTATTCCGGCTCATTAGTCAGATTCTAATGAAACCAGTGACGTGAAGGAGCAGACAGGTGATGAGCTGCTGCCGCCTGGTGGTCACCAGCGGCAACTGCAGTCAGATAACTGAAACACAAAATTCAGCTACAATTAATACCAACACTAATGCATGATAAAATATCTTTACTGAATTAAAACTAACAATACCATATGATAAAAGACTTTTCAGAAGTAAAAGAAACTATAATGCATGATAGAAATATTTTTACTAAATGAAAATAAACAGTACCCCATGATAAATATATTTTTTACTAAATAAAAATAAACAGTACCCCATGATAAATATATTTTTCAGAAGTAAAACTAATAATAATGCATGATACAAAATATATTTACTGAATTAAAAAGTATCTAATTCAGTTGCTGATTCATTTCTGTTGATCAATTGATTGATTAATTCATCGCAGCTCTACTATATATGCACAATTTAATGTTACATTAAAACTGCATTTACTCTCAATTATTGTCTTTATCCTTTCTATGATTTTATTATTTGTTTATGATGAGGAAATTTGTTTTGATTAATAAAGTTTTATGGAAAAAGTTGTGATGATGCTTTTATTCTGAAAGAATTGTGCCGGAAGTACTAGTCAGCTGTCTGCCGGTGGAAAAACAGACAAAACGAAATTAAAGTTTAGATGAAGTTTTAGATTCTGACAAACTAAAACTTAAAGTAGAGAAATTAACCCGAAGTCTGGTGCAGCGACAGACAGGCTGCTGCTGCTGGTGTCAGAGCTGCTGTCTGCTGGGCCGGAACAGTGTTATTGCGTATATGTATTATAGCGGGTTTACAGCCCGTCAGAGAGCTGCAGGCAGCCGGACTCTGGACTCTGGACTCTGGACTGCTGGTGCAGGTTCTGTGCATCTGATCAGAGTCAGCGTGTGAGTCTGTGTGTGTTCCTGTCCAGAGATGAAGAGGAGACTCCTGCTAGCGTCCAACTCCACTCTGCACGGCAGCGGCTACCTGGAGCACTGTCAGCAGCACATCACATGCTTCTTCGGAAAGTAAGTCAACTGTCATTCATTCAGTCAAGGAGCGCAGGAGGCGCGTAAAAGGCGCTTAAAATGGTGCTTAAAAGGTGCGTAAAAGGCGCGTAAAAGGCACTTAAAATGGTGTGTAAAAGGTACTTAAAATGGTGCGTAAAAGGCGCTTAAAATGGTGCGTATAAGGTGCGTAAAAGGCATCTAAAATGGTGCGTAAAAGGCACCTAAAATGGTGCGTAAAAGGAGCGTAAAAGGTGCGCATTCCTGCACTATAACTCTGACACTACCTGGACAGGTTTCCATTATAAAGATAAAAGCTTTACTGAGGCTGTTATATTATATATATATATATAAACTGGGGGAAAAAAGTTTGTAAACTTGTGTTTGGTGGATTATCTCTCTGTTGTTCCAATGCTAATGGTCATTGTATTTTACATGGTTGGAGAGCCTGTTTATTTACCTTCACAATGATGTCCAACTTGTAAGGATCATGCATTTGTGGGATGAGCAGCACAGCTGATTATACGGGTAGCGCCCAAGAAAAATTTGCCAAAATGCTCTGCCAGTGGTAAACAGTGTGTTCTCCTGTTGGAACTGACTCTTGTTTTGAGCTCCAACCTGTGTGCATGGGGCCTGCTGGTGCTGCGCCCTACTAAAGTGATCCTTTGGTGTCTGCTCCAAGCATCGGCATGCCACGTTTATCTAATCTGGATAAAGCCCGTGCGATAGGACAAGTTGAAGCTGGTGTTCTGCAAAACCAAGTTGCAGCATTATTTGGAGTCAGCCCTGGTACCATCTCCAAACTGAAGGCCAAACCGTGAAACCGGTGATGTAAAAGACAGACCGCGAAGTGGGCATCCCAGGAAGACCGGTTCATCACCCTTACAGCACTGAGGACCCGTAGGCTGTCTTCTAGAGATTTGTAGGCAAAGTTTGCAGGACGTTATGGCATACAGATCTCTGATCAGACGGTCAGGAACAGAATGCACACAGCCAATCTCAGAGCTCGTAAGGCTACCATGAAGCCTGCAATGACACATCATTGAAGGCCATCTCAATGCAGCGAGATATCGGGATGAGATTCTGCAGCCAGTGGCGATCCCATATCTCCACAATCTGGGACCTAAATTCATCCGCCAAGATGACAATAAGTTTGGGGAAATAAATAAGGAGTGAAATGCAAAGGGAAAATCATGAATAAATAAATAAACACATAAATAAATGTATAAATACATAAATAAATACATTTAAAAATAAAAACAATAAATGCAAAAACTAAATATTTTATTAAAATAAAATGTAATAAAAATATATAAATGAATAATTAAATAAATATAATTAAAAATAAATAATTACAATTAAAATAAATATAAAAAATAAATGCAAAAATAAATAAATAAATTTAAAATTAATATAAAAAATAAATAAATGCAAAAATAAATAAATGTATAAATAAATACATTTAAAATAAATAAAAATAAATGCAAAAATAAATAAATTATTAAAAAAATAATACATATATAAACAAATAAAAGGGAAAATGAAACAGAAGAGAAAATAAATAAATAAATAAAGAAGTGAACTTATCTTAGTCGCTGCAGGGTCTTTGGGAGGTTTCACTCCTGTTGTGGAGTTTGGTGTGACCAGACTTCTGATTATTCTTCATCATCATGTTTCTATTATAAAATCTTATCTGATATTAATAAAGACAGTTTGTGTTTTCTGTGTGTTTCAGAGATGTAAAGAGAGTTCTGTTTGTTCCGTACGCTCTCCATGACAGAGACGCCTACACCAAGACCGCCAGGGACAAGTTTAAGACTCTGGGTACGTCTCTCTCTGTGTGTCTCATCAATATCAGGACATATTATTTATATCAATATTACTAAATATACAAATATTACTATTACAGCAAAATATACACAGCTGACCAGCCTGACATTATCGGAAACTATAACTATATTTTCTATAAATATTCAAAATATTTCTTACTGAGCTCTTATATATATTGTGTGTATTTTGAATAGTATATGACTAGGTATTTTGCTGTGTATTATTTATTTATTTTCTCATGTGTTTTTTCTGTATTTTTGTATTTGTATTTCGGATGTTTTGTCTGTGTATTTTCTGTATTTTCTAAGTGTTTTCATCATTTTTCTATGTATTTTCTATTTTTTTTCGATGTATTTTCTGTATGTTTTTCAGTGTATTTGTATTTATTTTTTTTGTATTTTCTTTGTTTTTTTCTCTTTGGTTTTGGCATTTTTTTAATGTATTTCTGTATTTGCATGTATATATTTGAGTTGATGGTTGTGTATCTTATTTAATCCAATACAACAGCCCTGTGTTAAATCTTACATTTTGATTGTTTTTTTTAAATATTAGAAACACCTCATTATAATACAGTTCAACCACACCTCTGTAAACTGATATTTATTATATTATATTATAACCTCCATAAAGGGCGATACTGTGTGTTACAGGACTGCAGTAACTGACTGTACCTAATAAACTGGTTCATGTGTTTTTGGCCCCTGCAGGTTACGAGATGGACGGCATCCACGAGGCCTCGGACCCCGTCGACGCCGTGAGGAAGGCTGAGGGCATTTTTATAGGTGAGGGAGGGTTGATGGTTCAATGGTTATTACTAGACTATGGACAGAATATATTATGCAAATATATAATCTAGATAATCCTATCCTGTAGATAATAGATATTAATGTGTTATTTGCAGGAGGAGGAAACACGTTCCGGCTGCTGAAGAGTCTCTATGACAACCAGGTGGTGGCAGAGATCAGGAAGAGAGTGCTGGAGGTGAACCACAACACTGCAACCTGAAACCTGTCTGACACATCAGCTCATTGCAGATTTATGTGTCTGTATCCGCGTACACGTCAGCCCATAAATGTTTAGAAACAGAGACATCGACTACGTTTACATGCACAAAATATTCAGTTTATTTCGCTCTTATTCTGAAAAAGACATTATTCCTAATAACATGCATCCCAAACCCCAACCAAATTCACTATATTGTCATATTTGGAATAATAATGTAAACATCGTCACTATTCTAGTAAACAATAATAACCAGCTACTGTGCGTCCCCCGCCCCCCCCCCGGTCCAGGACGGCGTCCCCTACATGGGCTCCAGCGCCGGCACCAACGTGGCCACCGTCAGCATCAACACCACCAACGACATGCCCATCGTCTACCCGCCGTCCTTCAACGCCATCGGCCTCGTCCCCTTCAACATCAACCCTCACTACCTGGACACCGACCGCAACAGCCGCCACATGGGGGTGAGTCACAAAACCGCCGTCTCCGTTTCATGAGAGCAGACTTTAAAAGACAAATAGGTACGTTTAGAGAGTTGCTGCACGCTGTTCTCAGTGGTGGAAAGTAACTAATCACAAATTTGTATGGATTGTATGAGTACTTTTACTGCTGCACAATGAGTACTTTTAGTGCTGTACAATGAGTACTTTTAGTGCTGTACAATGAGTACTTTTAGTGCTGTACAATGAGTACTTTTAGTGCTGTACAATGAGTACTTTTACTGCTGCACAACGAGTACTTTTAGTGCTGTACAATGCGTACTTTTACTGCATGGAACTGAGAATACTGCTGTAGTTTTACTGCACAATGAGAATGCTGCTGCACATTTACTACTTACTACTGGTACATTTTACTGATAGTACATTTTACTGATCTGAGTAGGATCTTGACTGTGGGACTTGTACTTATACTGGAGTACTTCTGCATTCTTGTATTGGTATTTCCTCACTTAGAGAGGCTCAGTTACAACAGGGAGGACTTTAATACTGATGGAAACTGTACTCTGTAGATAAGGATGCAGTAAAACACGGAGAATCTCAACGTTGTACTCTTTGTGTAGCCTGCTGATTGGTGGATTACCGTCCGTATCAGCTCAAAGGTTTTATCAGTTACACTCCTTTTATCAGTTAAACTCCTTTTATCAGTCCCCCGGGTCACATAAGAGCCGGGTCTGTGATGACAAACTTCATGTCAGCAGCTGTGAAGTATTTAAAGTGTGACGTTGTAGTAAACAACGACTAGCTTGATGTTCCTCTCCTGCCAGAGGAAGTTATTCAACATGTGAAGCTGTGCAAACTGCTGAGGTCGACGAAAGGAAACGCAGCGTCAGCAAACTGAAATAAAGCTCCTGATGTTTTGACCTTTAGGAGGTTTTTACGGTTCATAGTCTGAATATTTTATGAACGGGAGCCTCGACAGTACAAACCAGCCGTCCCATGATCCTCTGCTGACTCAGAATCCTGTCTAGACACGATATTATCTCAGTAATTACTAAAACATGATGGCCGTTTTCCAACAGATTTATTGTAATTAGCTGCTAATAATCATTTTCATTATCAATTAATTATTTTTTTAGAGCTCGAGGTGACATTGAGGTGGCGCATAGACTCATCTGCGTCTATGTGGAGGTAGAAGGAAGTTACCGCTTTTATTTTTATAGTAACGTGACGTCATATCCGTTCCGTATCCGTCAGCCAAAACAAACCTCAGAGAGTGTAAACCGTTGGAGGGTCGTCGTGGATACGACCTGCACCCTCACATGTTAAATCCAGCGTGGTAAACACTACACATCCAGTAAAGGAGAGAAACACTTTGGGTTTCACACATTGACAGGAAAAGCAGAGCTACACAGAGCAGAGCTAAAGCTGCATGCTAACTCTGTCACGGACAGGAAACGTTATCGTATCGTTACTGCAGAACTTGCCTTCATGTTTCATCAGTTTTCTTCAGTATCACAGTGCTCCAGTGAGAGTAGTCTGTACATCCACTGCAGACAGGAGCTTATCACAGGTCAGTCAGCTCTCTGTTAATGGAGACACACATTACAAAAAATGTAAACAAGTATAGACAAAAAAACGGGGCTCCATGGTAACGTTATACTTCCTGTTTGCATCCTCCAAAGCATTATGGGAATTGTTGTTTTGTTGCTCTTGTGCAGGAGACCAGAGAGCAGAGGATCACCCAGTACCATGAGGAACCTGATACTCCATGTGTCCTGGTAAGATGGGACTTTATCCTTCATTTCACTTGTTGATCTAAATTAGGGATGCACCTATACCACTTCATTCAAAACGTAGTACAAGTACTTACATCTGGGTACTCTCCGATACCGAGTACCGATACGAGTACTTCTCTGTGTCTAAAGAGCCTCGTTAACAGCCAGCTGGAGGGTGTGAGCGACACACGGCAGGCTGGGGAGTCCCGCATACGAGGCGGTGCACCGCCACCGGCTCTAGGTCGGCTTGGAAAGGCTCGGGGCGAAGGTGGCTCGCGACCGCAGCTTTACAGCGCTCCCCGCCCAGACCTCGCCGTACCGTGCCGGGGCTCCGTGCTCCCGATGCGACTGTCGACCGGGGTGGACTGTCCTCAGTGCGCCCCAACCACGTTGTGTTGCGGCCCACGTAAAAGGCGCCAGGGGTCAGCGGCGATGTCGGCAACCCACCCGACCCGTCAAAGGGTGCAAGCAAAACCCTGTGGTGCAATGAAAGTGAGGGCCGGCGCCAGCTTAGGTGGGATCCCGTTCCCCAGCGGGGTCGGGCGCACCACCGGCCTGTTTCGCCTGCACCGTCGGGGAGGTGGAGCGTGAGCGATAGGACCCGAAAGATGGTGACGAGAGGTTAACGTCACGCTGCTGTAAAGTGGTATCGGTGCCGTTGTATTGAAGCCGTTTTGCGAGTACCTGAGCACAGCAGCAACCAGGCACTGCAGCTGACCGCAGACAGCATGAAGATACTGGTATCGGGTATTGGTGCATCCCTAATCCAAATTCATTTCTATCTCCATGTTTACCTGTAAATTCAGTATAATGTACATTTTTACTACACTTTTCCATTTGCTTCCATTTTGCCATTATTTAAGATCAAGTTTAGATATTAAAATCAATAGTTAAGATCAGGGTAAGAAAACCGTTGTAGGGCTTAAATAAAGAAAAATGAAAAATTAGGTTAGGCTTTCAAACTGAGCATGTCGGGCAAGAATAAAAAGGGTAACGCGTGATGTTAGGAAACCCCAACAGCAAACTGGTGAGGAGGGGTGATGTGTCTACAGGGTTAGGGTAAGAACATCAGGGTAAGCCAATCAAGGGCAGTGTTGGGCGGATCATGACTTCACCGTGGTAGGAAAAGAAAATATTGCAACCTGGGAGACCTGCTAGCTTTAGCCTCAGTCTGTTAGCATGATACCATGACTAGTAATGTTGTGCATTGTCAGGGTCTGAGGGAGGGCTCCCTGCTGCTGGTGGAGGGGAACAAAGCCACACTACTGGGAACCACCAAGGCCAGACTTTTCACCAGGTCAGTCCACTGAGAACCTAAGATCACACCAGTAACACCAGTTAACAACTGTCACAATGATGTGCTTTAATTGTGTGTTTTAGGGGAAAGCCCTCAGTGGAGTACGACCCAGGTAGTGACCTCAGCTACCTGCTGACACATTGACCAATCAGAGGGGAACAGGGCATGAAGGTCTCACCCTTTCAACATGGTTGACAGAATATTGTTCTGGTCAAAACTGAATAAACATTTTCTGTGAATATGTTTTCTGACTTTACTCAAGTTTGTTACTCACTGCCGTCGCCGCCACTCTCTCTCTTTTTCATGCTTCACAACTCATTTCCCACGTGCACACACATTCAACTCTTACAACAACTGCTCTAGAGAGGGACATTTGCGTTTTTACATCAGCCACCGTAATTCTTCCACACGCTTGGCACACGGGAGAAGCTTCAGTTGGTTGCAATCTGCAACCTCACCGTCAGATCCTAAACACTGCTCTTTTGAGTCATATTTTTAATGCAGGTGTTGGTGGATGTTGTTGGGTCTCTAAACTATGGTGTATGGTCTAAGACCTGCTCTATATATAAAGCGTCTTGAGATAACTTCTGTTGTGATTTGACGCTATACAAAAATAAATTGAATTGAATTGAATTGAATTGAATACTTGTAATGGATTATATCAGCCTCAAACAATCTTGTCATTTTAACTTCACGTGGTGTTACTGGTAAAGTCAGGGGTGGACTTTACCATTGGTAGAGGTATACAATTGCCTGTGGCCCCCAACTAACGGCGTCCCTAACAGATATATTTATTATAACTAGGGATGCACCGATACTGTGCTCATGTACTCGTACTCACAGAACGACTCCGATACAACGGCACCGATACCACTTTACGGTGGTGCGCCCGAACCCGCTGGGATGGGATCCCACCTCAACCGGCGCGCACCGGCCCTCATTTTCATTGCGCCACGGGGTTTTGCTTGCAACCTCTGACTGGCGTGTGCGTTAGACTCCTTGGTCCGTGTTTCAAGATGGGTCGGGTGGGTTGCTGACAACGCCACAGACCCCTGGCGCCTTTTACGTGGGCCGAGCCCCGATCTGGGTGCACGACGTGGTCGACTGTCGCACCGGGAGCAGGGAGCCCCGTCCGGGCGGGGAGCGCTGTAAAGCTGCAGCCGTGAGCCACCTTCGCCCCGAGCCTTTCCAAGCCGACCTAGAGCCGGTGGCGGCGCACCACCTCATATGCGGGACTCCCCAGCCTGCCGTGTGTCGCTCACACCCTCCAGCTGGCTGTTAACGAGGGTCTTTAGGCTCAGAGAAGTACTCGTATCGTTACTCGGTATCAGAGAGTACCCAAATGTAAGTACTTGTACTCGTACTTAAAAAAAGTGGTATCGGTGCATCCCTAATTTAAACGTTTAAATATAAAAATATATAAAATTCTGGACTATTCTAACTTGTGAAAAGCTCTGAAAGCAAACTTCTTTTATCATTGTCAGTGTGTACGTAGTATCCTCCTCCTTCACTTCAGTAACCCACTGAGCGAGTCAAACCTAGTCACTTGCCTGCAGGGACGAATTTCTGTGTAATTGAGTTTGACCTTCAAAGTTGACAAACTAAAAATACACAGGACAGACTGCTCTAGTTGAAAATAATTACAGACTATGAGTGCGTCCGGGAAAAGCCTGGCATCATTCACTTTCAGGGTGAAGTGAAGGGCAAATTAAGTTCTTGCAAATTAAGGTGAGTTAAGGTGAAACATCATGCAATTTAACATTTCCATATTCATCAGCAAACATACATGTATGTCTCTGTGAGCAAGGTTAAAAATCCTGGCATCAGTGATCCCCTCACAAGATAGTCTCTAGTTGTATCAGGTAGGCACTGACAATTGACCTACTTGAACAACGGCTGTGAGAGCTCAATGCATTGCAAATTAAGAAAACACATGTTGAAAAAACATCTTCATCAACTTCACGACGCACAAAAACATCAATTTGACGACACATGCACAGACTAGTGAGACTAGAATAACCCCAACCTCATGGTTGTATGCCTTCGCCAACCACTCAAGTTACAGTTTACATCCATGTCTGTCCAAAATGTCCCCACTCAACATGTTCTCATCCCAAGCGTCCAACACAAGCAAATGAAGGAACACCTTCACCAACTTGACGACACTTGTGCAGCATTTAGAAAAACATCTTCACCAATTAATCACTTTTTAGCGTCTCCTGGAAACAGTTTCCGTTGTGGTGTAGGCTTCTCTATTTTCAATGCTTTGTCTAAATGGTGCACATTTTGTCAAATTGATGTTTTTCGTGTGTCGTCAAGTTGGTGAAGATGCGTCCTCATTTGTACGTGTTGTGTTCATTTGCATGTAAACTCTCACTGCCTCCGTATATATGCCACTTTGGTATGAGGAAATTTTGTCTAGTGCCAACCTGTCACTCAGAGTTTTTTAATAATACTTCGGCATTTCCAAGACACACCCATCTGTTAACCCTCTGAGACCTGAGGGATCGCGAACGATCCTGACCCACTTTACTGTCTTTCAGAGGCTCTGGCAGGTTCAGTTTTAGAGCTACAGTGAAGGTACAGATATCATTTGAAACTAAAACCTAAGGAACACACAGGTACCAACCATGTCATGTTAGCTTGTTGGGAAGGAGGCTAAATAACGCTACAAAGTTAGGCTACATTTTGGCAAGGAAAAACTGGCATGGCCAATTTCCCTTGACCTCTGACTTCAAGATATGTGAATGTAAATGGGTTCTATGTAAATGGGTATGCTTTTGCGGACGATACGACAGTCATTGGGCTCATATCAAACAACGACGAGGCTGCATACAGGGAGGAGGTTCAGAACCTGACAGCATGGTGTGACACCAACAACCTGGTCTTAAACACCAAAATGACCAAAGAGATCATTGTGGACTTCAGACCACCAAAAAGACCACACACAGTCGTACAACCATTAAAGCAGAGGCTGTGGAGAGAGTCTCCAGCTTCAAGTTTCTGGGAGTCACCATCTCAGAGGACCTCTTCTGGGCTGACAACACCTCAGCGGTAGTAGGCAAAGCACAGCAACACCTCTCCTTTCTGAGGAGGCTAAGAAGAGCCAGCCTCCCCCAGAAAAGCTGCTGCTCAACTTCTACAGACGCACCACAGAGAGCATCCTGACCAACTGCATGACAGCCTGGTACAGCAGCTACACCAAAGTTAAACCGCACAGGACGTTGTTGGCACTGAGCTGCCATCACTTGACCACTCTCACAACACTCCCTGTCTCAGAAGGGCCAAAAACATCATCAAGGACGTCACTCATACCGGACACAACCTGTTTAAGCTCCTCCCATCAGGCCGGCGCTTCAGATAAATCCGCACAAACAGACTTAAAAACTGCTTTTTCCCAACTGCCATAATAAACCTCCTGAACTCTGACATCTCCTCTGTCTGAGATGAACACGTGCAATAAATGGAATGTGCAATATGAATTTACTGTTTACGTACATGTGCAATAACATATGTTGGTCACTTTTGTGCAATAATCTGGCAAAACTGGCATCTCGCCAATATACATATTGTATCTTTTATATTTATATTGTATTATCTCTTTTTATATTGTTTTTTCATTAGCACCTATGGGTTTGTCACAATCTAATTTCGTTGTACTACACAATGACAATAAAGGGCTTGAATCTTGAATCTTGGCAACTGCAAATATAAAATCTGTTAAAGGAATAGTTTAGGAAATATACACTAACATGTTTTCTTGCTGAGAGTTAGATGAGAAGTTTGATACAACTCTCATATGAGTCTGTTAAAACAGCCGTTCTCATTCACAGGGAGCCAAATACCGAGGCTTTGTCACGGCCGTTTCACTTTCACGTTACAATCAGCTGTTTGTTCTTTTCCCGTATTCACAATGTTCAGTGTCATTTTCACTGTACAAACAGCAGTTTTAAGCCCAATCATGTAGTTCTTTCCTAAACCTAACTATAGTGGTTTTGTTTCCGGTATGTGACGAGATGGGATATGTGACAAGTTGGGATAAGAATGTGTTGGTTAAACATGAAGCTGGAGCATCGACTGTGTGAGTCAATCCCCCTGAAAACCACAACTTGTCCTTTCTGCACTTCAGTTTTTGTACAAATTATCTGTGAGCTATAGAGGTGCTGGTAGTTCGGTGTTTTTACGACGTAACGTAGGTGTGAAGACAGGACGTATGTGGAGACGACAGGATGTAGGCGATGACGACGGGACGTATGTGGTGACGACAGGACGTAGGTGATGACGACAGGACGTAGGTGATAACTACGGGACATAGGTGATGATGATGGGACATAGATGATGACGACGGGACATAGATGATGATGACGGGACGTAGGTAATGACGACGGGACGTATGTGGTGACAATAGGACGTAGGTGATAACATCAGGACGTAGGTGATGACAACAGGACGTAGGTGATGACGACGGGACGTAGGTGATGACGACGGGATGTAAGCGGGACGTAAGGTCTACAACATTTGCCTCTGAGATGTAGTAGAGTAGAAGTATAAAGCAGCATAAAATGGAAATAGTCAAGTAAAGTACAAGTAAGTCAAAGCTATATTTATGTAGCCTACTTGAGTAAATACATATTATATGATATAACAGATATAATATAACTCCCATATTTCCCACAGGATTTGTTGAGAC
>CAKAOH010029408.1:0-18653 GCA_916701665.1 Sebastiscus tertius | reverse complement strand
TGCTGCTTGGGAAGAAAACTTCCATGACAAAGTGTAAACTAAAAAAAATTTGGACCACAGGGAAGCAGTTTGTTTTTTTATTTGTTTTGCACAATTTAAGACTACACAACATAACAAAATACAAATAAATTAATAATATACAGTGCAGGAAGAGGCAAAAAAAACCACTGGGCTTATCTGAAGCCTCCACCTAGAGACAAGATTAATATAAAGAAATAATATAACTACATCATAGTGATAACAAACAATTGGGACAAGATATATATATATAATAACAACAATAACAATACAGTAAATATATCAAAAAAGATAAGTGTGTGTGTGTTGCATGGAAGTGTGTGGTTAGTATTTGTGAGGAGGATATTGATTTAAATATCTATAAAGACTTCTGGGCAATCGTAACAAAACAACATTGTGAGTGGGAAAAAATAAAAAAAACAGTTACATGGACAACATAGGGAAAAGCAATTACAAGACAGCAATTAAATTACCCTTTTAGCGACTTTTGAAACATTTGATAGATGAACAGTTTATCAATAGATGTGAAAAGCTACTCCATAATTTGGTTCCCCTAAATCTTATCGAAAATTGACCACTACTAGTGAAGAATTTAGGATATGAAGATCTAGAGATTGACGGATTGAGTAAGAATGGACCTGAGAATTTGTTTTAAAATAGGTCTTGAACTGCTCAGGAATATTCCCACCAGAAAGTATCTTATAAATAAAAACACATATATGAGAAATATTGATATCATAAATAGTAAGAATCTGGAGTTTCTTAAATAGAGGAGCAGACGAGATGTGTGACTCTAATCAAGTTGCAATCCTCACAGAACGTTTTTGGAGAACTAAAATTTTATGAAGGTTTGTAGGAAAAGTACTCGCCTAAACTATATTACAATATGAAAGATAGGGATAAATTAGACAATAATAAAGCCAGGAGAAACACATTTAGAGGGGATACAAAACTCCAAGCTATCGTTATCTTGAAGCTTGCTTGTTATTTGTTTGCTAGCTCACCCAGTGAATAGAAATAGAATAGAAAGCTTTTTTTGTGATTGTACAGAAAAACAACAAATAAGGAGCTCTAACGTTACTCGTGATAAGTGAAGGCACAGGAAAACCACAACAAAAACAAAACAACTTCAGCAAACAAACACCCACAGCCAACAACACATGTTCTAAAATGATAAGTAAGATAAATAAATAAAATGTACTTTTGCAGGAGAATAAGTGTATTTATTGTATTAGTATGAATGTCGTTATTGCACTAGTATGAATGTAATTATTGCACGTGTGGATGTAATTATTGCACTAGAATACATGTAATTATTGCACTAGTATGAATGTAATTATTGCACAAGAGCCAGCTTCTAAGTGTATTCTAGGTGTATAGTAAGATGATGGGTAAGAGATGGATCTGTGTATAGGGTGCTCTTCAAACTTATTGAACTTCGTATATTAATGTCAGCATCAATATGTGTCATCTTGGGGGGGTGTCACACTGTGAGTGCTGAGAAAAAGTAAAAACTCTACCCTCTGTATTCGTTTGTCTATGGACAGTGGTGGAAGAAGATACTTTACTTAAATAAAAGTAGAAATACCGTAGTCTCAAAACACTCCATCACGAGTAAAAGTCCTGAATTCAAAATGCTACTTAAGTAAAAGTAGAGAAGTAGGCCTATTATCAGCAAAAAGTAGAAGTAAAAGTAGATCTACTCATTGTGCAGAATGTCTTTTTTTAAAAGTGTAATAGCATTATAGAATAGTATTCTAATTTTATTGCTAATTGATACATGTAAGAGCATTTTAATGCGTGTGGATACTTTGTATACTACTGGGTGGTACTACTTAGGAGTACAGTACTTCGTCAAATAATATAAGTTTAGCATAGGTTTGAAAAATGTAAATACTCAAGTAAGGCTGTCCTTGACCAAAGAAATTCTTAGTCGACTAAAGCGCATACGATTTTGTCGACTAGCTGATTTAATCGACAGATCTGTGAAACTGAGTTTCTCCACAAAGAATCACACAAAAGAACCACGTTAGATCTTGTGTTTACCAGAGATGCGCTCATAAGTTTCTTAGAAATAAGTCATTCAGCATGAAGAAAGCATAAAAAATTACCAATCGACTCAAGAAATCTTAGTTGACTAAGACCAGGACGACTGATTAATCGACTAAGAGGGGGCAGCAGTCCTATACTTGAATAAAGAACAAGTACTGTATGTCAAAATTGTGCTAAAGAACAACAGTACTTCAGTAAATGTACTTAGTTACATTCCACCACTGTTTATGGGTGTGGTATTCAGCCACTTGCCTCATACTAAAAACTCAAAACATCATATGATCTGTAAGAATAGAGTTGTCCATAGTGCTGATATATGACCCAGGAATCTGTTGTCCGTCCTGTCAAACAGCCACATAAGGAGGATAAGGAGGATCATATAGACTCCGTTTCCAAGCTAAAACTTTTGCAGAGTAATACATCAGCCCTGCATTGAATCCTACCTTCATTTGAAACTGTTTTAGAAAGGTGTCCATCCAATTTTAAGGTAATTTTTGAGGCTGCAGTTTGTGGTGCTGTTGAGTTGTACTGAGAGGTGGTTGTAATATTCTGTCCACAGCATTTATATCAGTGAGGGCAGACTAGATAACAGATTTATCATAAACTGGAAGATCTTATTGACTGAAAGTATGCATAATAAATAACCTGTGCATTGCCAGCAAAACATACTTGATTTGGCAAGGGGATTTTTACTGAAACCTCTCCATTTTCATTTGCACACTTAGTTACTTGTAATGTCAACTCAATCTGTGGTTTGGAGGTAGCAAAATGTGTCATACCAGTGCAGTCCTCCACATCTCTTACAATCTGGCTCATATCTTACCGGCATGTCTCCATGACAGCCGTCTGACATGTCTGATCGAAAGTGTGAGATCTCAGTCAGACCAGCCAGGCTGGTAGGCAGCGACTCACGCTGACTTCCCGGGGTGGCAAGCAGATCCTGTTGCTACACATGGACAGACGACTGTTGTATTTTACACAGAGAGTCGTGAAAAAAACAAAAGTGAACACATTCATTTCCTGTTCCTCCAGTTAATAGCAGATTTGCCACAGGGTTTATCCTGTCAATCCTGTCACCTGCATTTTTGAACCATCTTCAATGTTGACACGTAAAAACAGAAGTGAGAACTGAGTAGAAGTGTTTTTTTTATTTATTGTTGCTGTGTGTCTTTTAGCCAGTCTGGTTCCACATATCTCACAGCCCACCTTTTTTGATTTTTCTTTCGCTATAATTCAAATGGAAAACAAAAAATAAATTGGCAGTGAGTCTGTTTATTAGGTTGTTTCTCTGACGTAGTGATGCAGGCATGTGTGCTTACAAAATTCATTTGATAATATGCTGTGATCAGTTGACATTTCCCTGCCCATATGTTTGATTAAGTTCTAATTAAGTTAAATCCTCAGATGCATAGCAAACTACGGAAAATAAGCAAATGATAAGGAAAGCTCCTGCACACTCAAAGATTCAACAAAAAGTGTAGTGAACAGACTTTCCTGTTTTCCTTACTTAAACAGAGTTGTGATATGTGTGGGCATTATTACATTTAAATCGCAGATATAAACCACTGTTTGTTTGTTTTTCTTCTTTCTGTTAAACCAAAGCAATATGGCAGCTTTAAATGACATACCATTTCCTTGCTTTTCCTATATGATGCAAAACAATAAGAGTATTTTCTATTTTTGTTTTGTATAAAATCATTAAGTGAATTTCAGGCTGCCTGGGGAGGGGATCTATAAGTCCTGGCTAAGACTGAAAATATGAAATGTAAAAGCATTCAGTGTGTAATAATCCTGTTTGCTCTGCAGGTTGATCATGGTGCTGACAGGGAAGCGCTCGGAGAAGGGTCCCGCCTGCTGGAAGAGGAGGGTGAAGTCTGAGTACATGAAGCTTCGGCAGCTCAAACGCTTCAGACGGGCCGATGAGGTCAAGGTTTGTCCACGCACACCGACCTTCACACCATGCAGATAATCAGAGATGTCATTAACAACACATTAACAACAGAAAAAAGGCGTAGATGTTTGTAAAAACTGCCATAAGCTCTGGCAGCTCTTTATCGTTTCCACGTGTAGAACAGTTCCCCCAACAAGCCCAAACAAAAACAATCTTCACCACAGCACATGATCTTCATTAGCAGATGATGGATGATCCGGGCCAATCAAGGCATTTTTTAACTGATCGATTTTGGCTTTTGAGCCATACTAAGCCTGATCCGATCCTTTGTTTTATGTTACGCAGGTGTTTTAACTCATGAAGTTTTCATGCACAGCAACACAACGAGTGCAGCCATCATCAACTCTCCATTCGCTGTCCGTCTCTTCTCCACTCCGTTGAGCTCAGTGTGTGTAAGAGCAGGGGCTATTCAATTGTAAAGCATAAAGATTGGATTAAACTTTAATGTGCTTGAAGTGTGCAATGTGCAGCTGTATTATTTTGGAAAATAGAAGTATTGGATCGGGACTCGGTATGCACAGATACTAGATATTAAATGACTGATAGGGGACAAAAATACTTGTTCGGGACATCCCTAATTTAGACTTTTAATCTTGCATATACTTTTACAATAAAATCCATACGCAGTTCTCTTACTGAAAGTCTCAAATCATGGAAAGCAGCAACAGGAAATATCAAGTTTGTGTGCCAACATTGCTCACACTCTCATTTCCTCTTTACGTCAGCAGTGTTTTGTCTTTGTGATGTTTTGTTTACATTTGCAACTCTCCCGTTTGTGTGGTCAGAAATCACTTTGGATACCTTTTTAGAGTTAGACAAGCCAGTGTAGCCTTAAATCCAGTGATTAGATTTATGAGAAATGTTTATATAAACGTACATGAAATGGTGTTAAATTGTCCAGATGGAGAGGAGGTGGTACTTGGAAATCTGGCTTGTAGCCGAGACTTGGAAAAGCCTGCTTCTATACATCAATAATCAGACACAATGGCCACTTAAACATGGTAGTGAAGTAATGTTTTTATCACTTACTTGGTGCATCATTCTTTCAGCCACTGCTTTTACAGTGGAAGGTCGTGTGAACAATCAACCGTCAGCATCCTGTCAAATGATGACACATTTTGGCTGCTGGCTGATAATGTTTCTCGTCTTTTGTTCTTTGCAGTTTATTTAAAGATCTTTTTAACTCTTCCAGAGCATGTTCAACACCAACCGTCAGAAAATCACGGAGCGAACTGCCACTTTGAACAAGGAGTGGACGACCAGGCGTATCCAGCCGGTTCACATCATGACGTCTGTCGGCTCCTTAAGGGGCACCCGAGAGGTCGGTGGTTTAACATTGTTCTCAGTACACTGGCATGTAGGAAAATGTCTCTGTGAAGGTGTTGGAGAAAGTATTCTGACTGCACCTTTTCTCTCCAGTGCACAGTGGACAGCGGTTTCTCTGAGTTCCCCCGGCAGGTCATCCCCCTGAAGACTCTTAACGCCGTGGCCTCAGTCCCGGTCATGTACTCCTGGTCGCCGCTGCAGCAGAACTTCATGGTGTGTATGAGCGTGTAGTATTTGTGCTTAGTTGTAGAAGTGAAACAATGGCATCAGTGATGTATCAGTGGGTGGGACCATTTTAACCACAGTGTGAAATGTTTGTTTTGAATTTTTTGCATCAGGTGGAGGATGAGACGGTGCTTCATAACATCCCCTACATGGGAGACGAGATCCTGGACCAAGATGGTACTTTCATTGAAGAGCTCATCAAGAACTATGACGGCAAAGTCCACGGAGACAGAGGTGAGTGTCAGTGGACACGTGGAGGTTAGAGGGGCTGTAGCGACTATCAGTTAAGAAGCTGCTGAGAGGCTGAAGTAGGCTCTTGACTGTGTGATGTGTTCCAAAAAGTCCGGATGTGTTTTACTGTTTATTGAATTAAAGTAATTACAAACAATAACATATGCTGACTGGAATAACTGAAGTATATAACGTGAAAAGTCATTTTCTTCATGGTTTAAGAAACAAAATAAAAGAAATGTCTGCACTACAAGCATCTTCTATCAATATCTGAGTGGGTATTCAGACCGAAGATAGCACTGTGTTAAAAATAAGCAAGGGGGTGTAGCTGGTGAGAAGATGAAATGTGATTCAGGAAGTCCAGTTTGAGTAAAGGATATCACACAGCAAAACTCTGCACAGCAGTTTATAATACTAGCAAATTAAGCATGTGTTGTGTTTTGCAGAGTGCGGCTTCATCAACGATGAGATATTCGTGGAGTTGGTCAGCTCTCTGTCACAGTACAGCGACAATGAGGATGATGAGGAGGAGGGAGAGCAGGACTTCAAGGTTGAGAAGATGGAGTTGTGTGATGGCAAGGAGCATCCAGAGGACCCCCGCAAGGACGGGCTCATCAACAATGAGAGTAAGTCCATCAGGGATCATCACGCATTTCCGTAGGGTCACGTGAACACGGTGACTGAATGCAACCATCTTGTTTGATGTGTTTACTCTGTTTTGATTGATTGTGAACGTGCCATCAGGCTGCCGTTATATCTATCTAGTGAACCAGAGCAAGATGTGTTTTCTTCTGCATTAGTACTTCTCTAGACTTAAATATAACATGGCATCATTTTGATGCACTTTCAATGCTAGCATGTGCTAAGTGGGCAGCATTTAACATTAAGAAAGAAAGAAACAAACCTAAATCTAACTCAAAGTGCAGTGTGTAGGATTTGGCTACATCTCGCGGTGAGGTTGCAGATTGCAACCAATTGAAACTTCTCCCGTGTCGTCTCCAGGCCGAACCAGCAATGACGGCACCAAGAAGTTTCCCTCTGACAAGATTTTTGAAGCCATCTCCTCCATGTTCCCTGACAAGGGCTCCACTGAGGAGCTCAAAGAGAAGTTAGTGGGTTTTGTTTGTATGCGACTGTGTTAGCGTTGGGACAGTAACAGAGGGACAAATTAATTTCATATGGAAACTGGATACACAGTGAATAATAGTAAAAATTAATACAAGCTAGTATGACATGATCGGTACCAATGGATTCATTAGGTTTTCTAGTTTCATACGATGCCAGTATCTTCACTCTAGATTTAAAACTGAGTCCGCTACAACCTCCGAAAGATCGATATGTATGTTTACATATGTTTTAATCTTAATCATTGTTGTTGTTCATAAAACCCTGCAGACTGTATGTACGTTTCTTGATTCTTCTGAGTGTGACTTCCCTTATTCCATTGTTAAGAGACGGCAGGTGTTTCCTCTTTACATGAAAGTACGTCGTGTTTACTCCATTTATAAATGTGATGCGTCTCCTTTCTTATAAGAAAAGATGTATTTTCTCTTGACAGTTAATTAGATGTAGTTTTCTTTCTTCCTCAAGAACAAAACCGGTGATTATGAACTTGTTTGACAGGATGAAAAATGGTGTTTTGACCAGGGAGGAGCCCTGGTGTTTGTGCTTATATGTCTCAGTATTTTTTGTCTTTAGTTCATGACTACAAGCAGCTTTTATTTGTGTGTGTGTCTGTCAGGTACAAGGAGTTGACGGAGCAGCAGCTGCCCGGCGCGCTGCCCCCTGAATGCACGCCGAACATCGACGGTCCAAACGCTAAATCCGTGCAGCGCGAACAGAGCCTGCACTCTTTCCACACTCTGTTCTGCAGACGCTGCTTCAAATACGACTGCTTCCTCCACCGTTAGTACACAAGCAAGCACTCCTCAGACATAACACGGAGCTATGAGCTAATTTAATTATAGAATTGCAATTTTATTTACTTAAAAAAGTAACTCTGATATGCTGGACTGATATTGGCAAAACAGGACCGTGCTACATGAATCGGAGCAGAATTTTTCACTGGGATTGTAAAATTCAAAAGTCGATCTGATGGTCTTAAGACTTCACAGTGCACATCTCTTCCATCTTATGTCCTTTAGCTTTCCATGCAACTCCAAACACCTATAAGCGTAAGAACTTGGAGAACATGGTGGACAGTAAACCCTGCGGCATCGACTGCTACATGTACCTGGTACAGGTGAGTCCACTAATTGTCCCATTTAAGGTGTCAGACATTCACTAAATATCACAGCTGTTACTCTGTTTCTATCCTCATTGGTCTATTAGACAAAAGTGGAAGCAAAAGGTCTTTTTTATATATATTTAACTGAAAAATTACCTGATGAAAATATTGATCATGCTGTGATTACTCAGGATGGGATGGTGACCGAGTTCCCCGCGGGCGTGGTTGCCGAGCGGCCCAAGACGCCCTCCAAACGCACGGTGGGCCGTCGCCGCGGACGACTGCCGAACAGCAACAGCCGGCCCAGCACCCCCTCTGTTTCCTCGGAAACCAAAGACACAGACAGCGACCGCGAGGGCAGCAAAGAAGACGATCGAGACAACGATCGAGACAACGACAAAGACGACGAAGACAAGAAGGACGAGAACACCAGCAGCTCAGGTACAACCTCTCACTCATTACATAAAGTAATAAAAAAGCTGCCATTAAATTTGGGTCCCATTTGGGGAGAAACATCCCTGTAGGTAAACCCAAATCTAACCCGACTTTATTAAAGGCGACAAGCAACATTCTTGGTTTCTGGAGTTTCTCTTTAACAGCCGTGGCTGAATTCATTATGTTTTAGGGTCGTACCATTCTCATGAGCGCTATATCTCAGAAACGCCCAGAGGTAATTTCTTTAAATGTGGCACAGACATGGTCAAGGTCACTGTGACCTCAAGTCCCTCCCAGTCTCGTGATATCTCAGGAACGTCCTAATCAAATTTCTTTAAATTTGCCGCAAACATCCATCTGGACTCAAGGATGAACTGATTAGATCTTGGTGGTCAAAGGTCACGGTGACCTCACAACACACTTTTGATATATTACGTCTGATATCGATCAATATATCCCTGAGGTTCTCAAAAGCTTCTTGGTCCTCTGCGGAAATTCCTTCCCTAAGTGCGTATGTTCTGTATGTGCAGAGGGTAACTCGCGGTGTCAGACTCCAGTGAAGATGAAGCTGATCGGTGAGGCTGAAGCGGTTGACTGGAGCGGGGCCGAAGCCTCTCTCTTCAGGGTTCTCATTGGGACATACTATGACAACTTCTGCGCCATCGCACGGCTCATAGGCACCAAGACGTGCAGACAGGTGAGTCGTCAGTGACATCTAGTTTGACTTTTACTAGCAGCTTATTGTCCGTTTCTGTTTTCATTTTATTAGACTTTTAGTTGACAATATTGTTCACAAATTGTTGTAAACACGGTGGAAAGAAATGAGATGCATAAGATTTTTTGAGCGACCAGAAACTTCTTTAGAATATTAGATCTCTCTTAAAACTAAAAACATGCTGCACTGCGACAAAGTCTATAAGGACAAGTTCCTAAAACGTTATCTTGGCCGGTCCTGCAGGTTTACGAGTTCAGGGTCAAGGAGTCGAGCATCATCGCTCGGGCTCCTGCTGAAGACGAGGACACACCGCCAAGAAAGAAGAAGAGGAAACACAGACTGTGGGCCACTCACTGCAGGAAGATCCAGCTGAAGAAAGGTCAGAGGTCACTTCAACACTATTGTTATTGTTATTGCTGATGGAACAATGGCCTAGCATCAGGGAGAAGAAAACCGTGAATTTGTCAAAAAATAATCCTATTAAGTATGTATGATTGTTAGAATAAAAAAAGAAATACACAATACAGACAAAGAATTGTATTAAAAGTTCCTAAAATAACAAGAAAACTCATCTCTGATGAAATATTCACAGGAATTAATCTGCTCAAAAGTCATCCAAATCGCTAATTTTACACAAAGTTGCTGCAGTTATTGCGTTCATCAGTTGTTCTGTATCATTGTTTATTATGCATTGAATATAATATGAAATATCCATAAAATGTGTCACTTAGTCAGTTTACTCAATGATAAAAAAAAGGGGTTGAAAGCAAGGCAAAAAGTAGGTTATGGCTCGTATGACTCATACGCAGAGCTGCCTCTACGCCTGTATGTCACAGACTGAATGGCCACAATGGATAAATGCAAGTTTTTCGAGGATTGACTTGACAATCCCAAATAAAGAAGCCTGGTTGGTTAACAATTCCAAATGGGAAAAGAAAGCTGGATGCAAATTTTGTGTAAAATCTATTGGAAGCCATATGCAAGGGCAAAAACACTTTAGTCTTGTCACAGCATCCTCTGCACCCCGAGTCACAAAGTCAAATATGATCTATGAGAAGTCTGGAAATTTTAGTCTGGAAAAGTATGGACATTTTTAAATGGAAAATGTGTAGAAACTCTGTGATTTGAAAACATCCAGTTTGACCTCCGCATCTCTTTGAACTCCTTACAGATGGCTCGTCCAATCACGTGTATAATTACCAGCCATGTGACCACCCGCGGCAGCCCTGTGACTCCTCGTGTCCCTGCGTCACCGCTCAAAACTTCTGCGAGAAGTTTTGCCAGTGCAGCTCTGAGTGTAAGAACACACACACACACACACACACACACACACACACACACACACACACACACACACACTCCTGACTGACGCAGTTACTGTATATTCCTGCAGATATTAAATTAACTTCTTTAACTCTTCTGCCGTGTGGATGCAGGTCAGAACCGTTTCCCAGGTTGTCGGTGCAAAGCTCAGTGCAACACCAAGCAGTGTCCGTGCTACCTGGCAGTGAGGGAGTGTGACCCCGACCTCTGCCTGACCTGCGGCGCTGCAGACCACTGGGACAGCAAGAATGTGTCCTGCAAGAACTGCTCCATTCAGAGAGGCGCCAAGAAGGTTTTTGTTGTTTTGTTTGTTCATCTTAGACCTTTAACCATAATTACATACAACACTTAAAACTTGAATTTTCTGAGCACAACAATATGTGTTCAGTAGCCAAATATCCAACACCTACGTTATCGTTAAAAGGTTATGAATCAACTGTTATATTGATGTTCTTCTTTTCTTCAAAAACAGTATAATTTAGACATCAAATCATCTTACATTTGAAATAGTCTTGGCCCCAAAAAAAGAAGAATTAAATAATTTAAACTTCCATTTAGTCCCCAGTGTTGCATGACGGGAGAATACTGTTGACCTTGGATGTTAAAATAGTTTTCCAGTCCAGAAAAGCGTCAGTGACCCTCGATCATTATTGAACTACAACGGGTCAACTGGGCTATAAATATTGAGTTGTTGCGTTTTTCTTTGGGCCGATGTTCCGCTGATATTCCAGGAGTGCTAACCCCAGACTAACCTATTTCAATTGTGAAGTTTGAAGAAGAGCTGTTAAATATGCACACATTTTGATGCTAAGATTCCAGTTTCTTTCACCAATCACTGGTGATTTCTTCTTTTCTTATTCAACTGTTGCTCAGCGGGATCTTTGTCTCTTTCTGCCCTTTCAGTTGTCAGTCTGGTTGAACCATAAAACAGCGTTTTGTTCTCCATGTACTAAACTAAAGAGGACTTTCTACAAGCTAAAAGCATGAAAGACCATTCAGTCATATACAGTAGTCCTTTCAGACATCTGAGTGGACACAATCAAGCTTTTGTAGCAGCAGATTACAAGCGTTTGAACGGTAGTGTATGTTTATTTTTTGTACAACACAATCTCAAACAGCCCCTTCTGACGTTTCTCTCTGTTTCTCAGCATCTGCTGCTGGCCCCGTCAGACGTGGCAGGTTGGGGCATCTTCATCAAAGAGCCGGTCCAGAAAAACGAGTTCATCTCTGAGTACTGTGGAGAGGTAGGTCTACACTACACGGTGTGTTTTCTGATGGGTTAAGGGATGTGGAAGGTCGACTGGCCTGGCTGGTCTAGATTATTTTAAAGCACTGGGAGTTTATGTTGGCTCCAGAACAGCTTTGCATTTATTAGCTTAATCTGTAAATCTCTAAAATGTTAATTAATCATATCTTCAGATGCATTTCCACACGCTCTTTTTTAAGGAAGAAATAGAAAAGGTGAAGATTTTTGTTTGGCTGTACTGCCCCAAAGATATTCTTTGGATGGGAAAACACCTCAGAAGTTTATTAAATTAAATAAACCCAAGGAAAGTTTAAAATGGAAGTAATAAAAGCTGAAAAGGGGAATCTAATCTGACTGACGAAGGTCTGAAAAAAGCTTTAAATTTAGATGTGTGGGGGGGAAAATGAGTAACGTGGTTATCCTCTGTATTTGCAGATTATCTCTCAGGATGAAGCCGACCGCAGAGGGAAGGTCTACGACAAATACATGTGCAGCTTCCTCTTCAATCTCAACAACGGTATAAAACGCACACAAGCTTTAACAAAGGAGTTAAAAAAGTGGGCGTTGGGTTGCTTACTTCCACAAAACAAAATCTAAATCTGAGTGTGTGTGTGTCTGAATGTGTGACGGTGTTCCTCCAACAAAGGCGCTGAAAAGTGTTTTCTTTTCTCTACAGACTTTGTTGTTGATGCCACGAGGAAAGGCAACAAGATCCGCTTCGCCAACCATTCTGTCAACCCCAACTGCTATGCAAAAGGTGAGAATGAGATGAGCTGCAACCTTATGAGACAAATGAATTAACACACAGATAGTAGTACTCGTGGTCGATCTGTGCTAACTCATCTGTCCTCTGCAGTGATGATGGTGAACGGGGACCACAGGATAGGAATCTTTGCTAAGAGAGCCATCCAGACTGGAGAGGAGCTCTTCTTTGATTACAGGTCGGTAACATCTGGAGTTAGATTTGTCTCTATTTTATGACATTTTATTGACAAAAAGATTAATTTAAAAAAAATAGTTAAGTTGCTCTCCTGGTTTTATCCAACAACATTTCAGTGTCCAGCGGCTTTCGTTATTATCTAACCAAGTTAATTAAATCTTTTATTGTATGCATGTAGGGCTGCAACTAACGATAAATAATATTTTATTGTAAGGAACATTAGGTGTACAGAATCATTAAATTGAGTAACGTTTGCGGTGATTGGCTGTGACCAAAACCATACAAGTAGTAATTTTTTCTTCACAAAAAGGATCGATTGCAGGCATTATTTGACTGGAGAAGTTTTAGTACTACTTGATATGGGTTATTTACCTTAAAGGTATTTGGTACTGACACCCAGCCCTAATTTTCTGTGAACAATAAATACAATATCACTGTTGCATCCGATAAAATCGCACTGAAAGCTCCTGAAGCGACGATTTGTTTCTGTTTGTGTGTGGCAGGTACAGCCAGGCTGACGCTCTGAAGTACGTGGGGATCGAGCGGGAGCTGGAGATCGCCTGACTCGGACTTCTACCTCCTGTGGATCAACGACACAAAGGCCTTACACTCAAACATAAACAAACACACCTTCACTTCAGGAAATCCAGACGATTTGTCAAAACGCTAGAAAGCTTCAGGAAAACTGGGAATATTTGAAGCAGAATTTTGATGCTGTGTTTTTCCTCTTTTTTTTGCCACCTTGGTCTTTTTAAAAAAAAAAAAAAAATTTCATATCTGTTTTTTCATTTTTCTTCTTCAACAAATCTTGCTCTTCTGTCGAGGCGGGAGTCTTGGATTCATAAATCTTCCCTCAGCTGGAGGTGCAGATCTCCTACAAACCGACTCTTGTTTTTTTTTTTTGTTTTTTTTAATATCCAAACAGTAAAATGTTCTTCGGCGAGAGGAGACGAACCCACGGCCGTCTTTGTTTAAAAACTGGCTTTTCAATTTACGCTTCAGGGACCAAAATCCTCCACCAGCCGCTTTCACACAACCGTCTGGACTCTGTGTTTGTACCGTGTGCCACATGTGGGTCAGTTGTCATGTTGTGTTTTTATACAATGTGAAGTGAACCAGCCACGCACTCCTCAGAGTGCCAGATCACTGTATGTCTGTAAAACGGGAGGTCGCTCACAAAGCAGCGTCACACCAGATCCAACGCCGTTCTTTTAGGACGTAAAAAATAACCACAACATCTACATATACTCGCTGTTATTAAGTTAAGTTAGAGCTGAAAGAATAAGCCAATTGACAAAGTTCATCAGAGACAATTCTGATAATTGATACTATTTTTCTCGTTCATATATAAACTGAATATTATTGGGTTTTGGTTGTTGAGACAAAATAATACATTTAAAAACACTATTTTTGGACATTTTATAGACTAAGACATTGTTGGAATAATGGTGAAAATCTGCAGATTAAGCAATAATGAAAACAATTACTAGTTGCAGCCTAAGATTCAGTTAGACTTACTGAGAACTAACAGTATATGTGTTATTAAAAACATATTTCACAAAGCTTGTATATTCAGAGAAATCATTGAAACAAAGCTTTAGATGAGGCCTGAAACTAATGGTTAGTTTGATCAATTAACCTGTTCATTATTTCTTTAATTAATCTGTTTATTGTTTGGCCAGTAGTATGCCAGAAAATACTGGAAAAAAATAGTCCAAAACCAAACAATCCTGTTAACAGTCAGTCAAAGTTGTTTCTAAAGTTGCATCAGAAAACAAATTTCAGCCTCTACTTCTATGTTTTTGTTCAGTGTCAGGCATAAGGCATGATGGGGAGTAATTATTCTCCTACAGCTTTCTTTAATTGATTTCTAAATATTTAGATATCTTTTTAATATCTAAAACAGCTTAAAAATGATAACTAAAAGTGAGGGGACACAGCGACTTCTTCAAATGTCTTGTTTTGTCTGACCAACAATCCAAAACCCAAAGAAATTCTCACATTTGACAAGTTGCAACGAGTACAAATCTGCTATTTTTTGCATGAAAAATGACAATTAATCAGTTAGATTGAGAGGGAAAAATGGAAATTAGAAGCGTTTTATTTGTAGAGCTCACGATGCCTTCAGAGCCTACTGGAAAAAAATCCAGTTTTATCATTTCAACTCAAGTCATGACATGACAGGAAGACATCATATCCTGTCACTCAAAGCACCAGCAAACATGTCACCAGGTCTCAGAAGAGCTGGATATTTATATTAAGAGCTTTGTAGACGGAGACATATCGCCTCCACGTTCCTGCTTCTGGAGTTGACTCCCGCTTTGTGACGCTGCCTCTGCTTCAGGTGCTCATGTGAAAACACAAAACCAGCACTACTTCACCACGAGAGGAGACTCAACACACCAGACTTTGAACCTTTTTTAGTCTGGCTGTAGTTTTGAGCTTCCTGTCGTGAACACGTGCTTCTCTCCTCAGTGAGAGCGGCGCTGCTTTTTTTTTTTTTTTAAACCAAACTCAACCAAAACCACACGGATACTGATGATGAAGGTTTTCATTCATGTTCTCCTCCTCTGACGCTCTGTTGCCTCTCCTGTCGTCTCTCTCCCGTCTGTGAACTCTCCCGTCTGTTCCCAGCAGCACTGTGCTCCTCTCGTACTCACTAGGTCCAGTTTGTTTTCTACGTCTGTGCTCACTGTAGCAAGCGAGGGTTGTGTTCAATGATAGTTTGTAAAACATGTAGACTGACAAATCCCAGATTTCCTTTATTATAATCAGCAGAACATTCAGGTCGTCATTCAGCTGAAGAGAACATCTTTATTTCTTGTAGGACTGCAAAAAAAGTATTTTGTCATATCAACAGTTCGAAAGAGATTCAATATTTTGCTTGAGTAAACATCTGTAGTCAAATAATCAATTATTAAAATTGGTGCCAGTTAATTTTCTGTCATTCAAATGATGGATTTAATTGTTTCAGCTCTGAATCCTCGTAAGAATTGTGGAAAGTTTAACCTAAATTGGTCCTAAATCTCACATTTAAGAAGCTGGAAACAGCGCATTGTCTCTGTTTAAATAATAATAATAATAATAATTCTGTTGATCCAGTAAAGCTGGGCATACACCGTACGATTTTAGCCACCGAACTTTGAGCCGCACGACTCATTTTAGAGTCGGGCGAAGACCGATTAACTCCTCCTGACCGGCCGTCGGACAGTCGGATGAATTTCTGACCTTTCAGAGGAATATTTAGTGTTTTTCTTGTAAATGAATTGCAGATAACTGATTAACTAATTGTTAAAGCCAAACAGCTGCTGAACCGTGCGAGCAAAGCGACTTGAGTGCGAGTAGAGCGCAGTGAGCATGTGATGGGAAACGAAATGTTAAATAGTCCTGAGGTGTTTGTAGATGTTTAACCCCGCGGTGTCCCACTCTCTGCTGTGCCTTGAGTCCTTAACCGAACACTCACCAGTCAACAGTCCCGTCTGTAGATCGGCCAAGTGTCTGATTTTTAACTTTCTGCATGATGAAGAAGTTTTTTAAAAAAGAAAAAAACCCCACAGAGGACCCTCTCTCGACTCTTTCCTCCTCCGTTCAGAGGACCTCCAATGACTGTACTGCCTCCTCAACGTGATGTCCAATCAGTATAAATATAATCTTAATAGTTTTTTCGGAGAATTCCTCTTGTAAGCCTTTTAATAACGTACCAACAATCACACTTTCTCTTTTCTGATGTGAAATCTGGTGCTTAAGAATACCACAGACTCTCGGCGCGGCGTCTGGCCGACTTGAAGCAATACCAGCCTCTTTTTCTTCTTCTCCATCTTCCCCGCTGATGTTCCTGTTTGATCTCCAACCTTCTTACTTTTACACCTGTAATTTATTACAAACTTCACAGAGACGGACGTCTCGTGGTGCTGTGATGTCTGTAGTTGATGGATGAACGACTCAGAAACCTGGTGCTTCTCTCTCGGGGGTTCCTACACATGTCCCGTTTGGACAAAGTTTTGGGGAAGGGATTTTCACATTGATTTTTCACGATGAAAATGGCAACTCTTATATTCTGACCACAATCTGGTGAAATATTTCAAACAGGAATGTATAGGAACCCCTTTTTGTTTTTCATGAAAGTTGTTTTAAGATCACAAACCTTTTACTGCTGATTCAAATGAGCCTTCCCACAGTCCTCGTTTCCTCAGTGTTGATGCATTTGATTGGGGTGTGACTGCATTTAAAGACCATGTAAACCAGTGATTCATCCCAAAAACAAACCCCACAGCAGCTGCTTTCATTGATTTAACTCGGGGGTCAGCAACCTGCGGCTCTTTAGCCCCTCTCCAGTGGCTCCCTGTGGATTTAAAAAAAAATAATTAGTGGAAATGTATGTGTTTTTTTGTTTACGTTTTCATTTTTATTTATCATTGTTGTAGGTCTATGGTACGACGGTACGACGGAGCATTAGGGCAACATTGAGGGGAAAAAAAATCTGACATTTCGAAAATAAAGTCATATTAGGAGAATAAAGTCATAATATTATAAAGTAGTAATTTTACGTGTTATTTTCTTTTTTTCTCGTAAAGTTATGACTTTACTCTCGTAATATTACAACTTTACTCGTAATATTACAACTTTTTTATCGTAAAGTTATGACTTTACTCTCGTAATATTACCAATTTCTTTCCTGTGAAGTTATGACTTCATGATATTACGACTTTTTTTCTCGTAATATTATGACTTTATTCTCTAAATCTCTGATTTTTTTTTTTTTCCCCTCAATGTGGCCCTAATACTCCGTCTTACATTTGCACTTGGGCCAATCACAATGCTCAAATGTTTTGCGGCTCCAGACAGATTTTTGTTTTGTTTTGTTTTTTTGCCTAAAATGCCTCTTTTGATAGTGAAGGTTGCTGACCCCTGATTTAACTGATTTGTCAATCAGTGAAATCAGCGCCTGTGGAGTTTTAATTAATAATGTTAAAGTCCTTTGTTTGTATCTGTTACTGGAGGGCTAGGTGACAGAAAAATACGAGCCAATCAGAAACAAAACACGCCTCTGAAGTATCTACATGTTTCTGAAAGTGTTTGAACATCAGTGGGAGAAAAAAAGCTTCTTAAATGTCTAAATAGAACATTTTTTTGATTCTTAAAACAGTAAAATCACACGTTACCCGGCCCTTGTAGAAATCTAGACCGCAGGTTATTTATCGTTTCAGACGTCCTCCTGTGTTAACTTTACACTCTTCTTCTTCTTGTCAAACCAGGACCACTTTTTTCCTCCGATGACACAGGTGCTGATTTTGTAATGTTTACAGGGATTTTGTTGTTCAAAGTGATGCAGATTAAAATATTGTAAATGGATGTTTTTTTTCTGTTTGTTCATTTTAATTCAAGCCAACAAAACTTCCGGTTCGTGGTTACACTTTTCTTCATTTGATCATACAGTAACGGTCACATAATGACTGAACATTTGGTTGTGAACAGATAGTCAGATTAGATCATCAGATTTTTCTTTCACTGGTTTGTGTTTTTAGGCTAATTCATTTGCAGCTAACAGTAAAAATACAGTATTCTATTTAAACAGGATGTCCAGAGTTTTATTAAAAAATATCAAAATTATGATTGTTTTCAAATTTTGACATACTATATTATGACTTCATTTTTAACTTTTTTTGAGATATTATACTTTGAATTTTTTTTTTTACTTTTTTTGACATACTATACTTGACTTTTTTTTTTACTTTTTCTTTTTTTACTTTTTTTGACATACTATACTTGACTTTTTTTTTTTACTTTTTCTTTTTTTACTTTTTTGACATACTATACTTTGACTTTTTTTTTTTTTACTTTTTTGACATACTATACTTTGACTTTTTTTTTCTTTTTTTGACATACTATACTTTGAATTTTTTTTTCACTTTTTTGACATACTATACTTTGACTTTTTTTTTCTTTTTTTGACATACTATACTT
>CAKAOH010029407.1:0-17814 GCA_916701665.1 Sebastiscus tertius | reverse complement strand
TGTGCTGCTGACATCCAGCCCCAATGAATATGTATGTTCCTCTTTTCACTTGCTCAAAGGATGGTCCTCCTGGGTAATTAAATCATTCAAAAGGGTTGATAGCATCTAATGGCTTAATAATATACATGACATGAGTTATAGAGGAGGGGAGCAGCAGCGGCGGCCCCCGGGGCACGGCTTCTCTCTTCAGCGGCCGTCCACCTGTACTGTCATGTCAGGCAAGAGGACAGCAGGAGGAGCAGCTTAAAGGGATCACAGACTGGTAGGGAGACAGGGAGAGCATGAGAGAGCTGTGTATATTAGGGCTGCAACTAACGATCCTTTTCATTGTTGATTCATTTCTTGATTAATTGATTGTTTGGTCTATAAAATGTCGGAAAATGGTGAAAAATGTCGATCAAAAGCCCAAGATGACGTCCTCAAATGTCTTGTTTTGTCCACAACTCAAAGATATTCAAGTTTACTTTCCTAAAAAAAATATTCACATTTAAGAATCAGAATTCTTAAAAGATTATTCAAACCGATTAATCGATAATCAAAATAGTTCTACATCTAATCGATTAATCATTGCAGCGCTAGTGTATATTAAAGCTAATATGATCCCACTTATTTAGCTTGAGATCATTCAATTATATGTGAAAACAAAATAGTTTTATTGCACTAAAACATTTTTATTTGACAAAACAAAACTTAATTTGTATATCATGCTTTGTAGATGAATAAAAGTTGCTTTAAATTTGCTATTCTTTAAAAGAAAAAAAAATCTAAAATTTGACAAATCATATTGTCCAAAAGCTTATGAAACTGGACACAAAATGTTTATAATGCCACCACAACATACAACCGAACAAAACGAGATTTATCCCTTAAAAGAAAATGTAGTCAAGCAGTTTGCCTTTTGAGTTGCCTGCAGCCATGTTTCTAAAGAGCGGTTAATCACAAAGTGCTCAAAGCAAAAGCCTAGAATTGGTCAGATGTGAGTAGCGAGCGTTTGATTTGACGCGTCAGAGTAGGTACTCTAAATGCAAAGCATAAATATCGCATCCACTCAAGTTTAATTTGTTGTGACGGCCAAAATTGTGATCGCAATTTTTTAGGATTATTTATGCAGCTTGGTGTATGCGCATTATTCAGCATGATAATGATATATGGAAACATATGGTAGCTAGATCTACCTAGTAACAGAGGCTTGAGTTTTAAAGACTTCATTACAAATAATCTATTAAAAAAATCTAAAATTGCACCAAAGTGTTACAGCAGTTCTTCCAACCTTTCCAAATGTGACCCCTGGGCTTTATTATTTGCTTCTGTTCATACAAAGACAAATTGCTTCTCCATACATCAACGGGGGGCTTGAATTAGCACCACCGTTGCATTATTTAAAAACAGCTTCTTCACTTATCACCGCAGTGATCCTCCCGTAACCAAGAAATACCCCGTCGCTCAAGTGAAAACGAAGGGGGAGATAAATTTACTGTTCCTAAATGGGGGCGTAATTACACCTTTGTTCCCAGAGACAAACAGAGGGAGTTCCTTTCATCCTCTGGTCATTGGCCCCATCAAGAGGGCCGTCCCTCACCGTGACAAACGTGAAGCAGCTTTCAGAGCAGGGGGGGACGGATCAGGGAAGTGGGGGGGCATGAAGGGTACCGTATGGAAGAAAAAAGAAACGATGTTGAGCAGTGTTTCGCCTTGTCAGTTAGCTAAGTACCCAGAGCTGCGGCCAAAAAAGAGAAACAAACACCTCCCAAGTTCCCAAGATTACCAGGATCCACTAATTATTTGTGCAGTTTCTCACTCTCTGCTTCCAGCAATTACACACAAACACACACACAGCAGCTTTTCACTTTGTTCTTCATTCTGGCTTCTACGGGGTTTTTATATTTTCATCAAAACTGCTCTCCCTTCTTTTCGGTTTTGTTTGATATTTCAATGCCTGCAGGGGTAATTTCAAAACTTTTGTGTTCTCCGCAGAAAGTTCAACATCAAGTGAAAGTCTGCCAGAACAATATGACAGAGACAAGGAGGAGTGAGGCTGTGAAGGACAACAAATTAGCCTAATGCACGGTTCAAACAGTCATAAAAGCTCTCACTGGCAGGGTTTGAGGGTTGCTCTGTGGAGAACAAGGAGCCACATAAAAGCCGAGGGGACCCCCGCTAGCAGTGAGAATGAGCCCATGCTGCTGGTGGTGGTGCTGGTTATAGTAGGGGGAGAAAGACGGGGAGAAAAAGGGGGTCTTGTGGTTCCCCGGGGGGCATGTTTTCTCTCCCTCCCCCTGTCCTGCTCCAGTTAGTTCACTCACTCAAGACCAGACATCATCCCTCCCTCCCCTCCTGCCTTCTGGCTCCACAATTGGAAGTCCATTTGCTTTGCTTGATCAGTCCCCTTGCCATGGGCTATGTCTATCATCAGTGCACAATATTTGTAGCAGAAGTTTGTATGCCCCACTTGGGAATAGGCTATCAAGTCCAGATGGGGCTCTCCTTTTAAAAAGGCAGATGAGGCTTCAGCTTCTTCAGCCTCGCACCGCCACTGGGACAGAATGCTGGAATCCAATTATTCACCTAATTAGCATCTGCTCAGTCCAACCATCAGCACAATCTCCCCATCTCCTCACACACCTCTGATAATGACAATCCATGAGATGCGCTATGTAAACCGCCACAAGGGATTGCAAAACCGAGGCGCACAAAACGCCCTTTGCGATTTGAGTGCCACAACTTTAGCACCCACACAAAGCTCCATGGCATCGGACATGAAAGTATGGAGTAAAACCATTAATCTAATCGTCCTCCGCCTTGACAGCTGGCCACAGGCTGGTGGCAGCGACACTGACAGAGAGGGGGAGTATCAGATTTGGAAAAAGAGTCTTTGGTTGGGACACCCAGGCCCGAGGCACCTCGCCCAGGCAGATCAATAGGCCAGAAAGAGTAATGATGATGGTGTGGCGGAGGGCCAGAGCCACAGTTAGAGAACTCAAGGCCAGAATAGTGGTCAATCTGTCATCTAACATGGCTGTCAATTACTAACGCACTTAACGCTACGTGGGGCGTCCGATAGCCAGAGATAGCAGGAGGCAGTGAGGGTGAGACAGAGTTAGATGGAGGGAAAGAAAAAGACAGCAGTAAGAGCATAATACTTCGAAGATGAATGGGCACATAATACTGTCATCGTGAGTTAAACCACTAAGGGCAGCATAGCAGCTTGAACATTCTGCCGTACATGCTCTGTCTCTTGTTCCTTTTCTTCCTCTCTCTCCTCTCTCTCTGCCTCTCCTTTTTTCAGGCGCTCGGCTGCAAAACTCCGGCTGTGGCCGACTGTATTTGGTTAAGAGGCGTGGAAAAGAGGCTTCCCCGCGTCACATCTGCTGCTGAGCTGGCGTTATTTATTGTGAGATGCTCTAGAGGCTTTTCGACAACATGTGGAGATGTTTCTACCGTCACACATTAGACTTTACAGGAGAGAACTATGCTAGCTGTTAGCTAACTGTCCTCCTCTCCCAGTGCAGGTGAAATTGAGGAATACAAACAGAGACTAATAGAAACACTACATGACAGAGGGCTTGATCTACACTTAAAGAGTATGTATGACTGGACAGAGAGAGCAAAAGAGGGGGAGCGCAGGGCGCAACAACTCTTCTTTATCGGTTTCAAGGCCATAAATCTCTATGTTCTCAGCTCTTAAACAAATACAAATATGATCACAGGGAGAGAAACAACAAAGGCTGGGGAGTTGGGAGGACATGGCTGGTGCCTCCTAAGTGCCTGCCATTTTTTCCATCTGTGTTGATTCTTTTAAGAGGAGAGGAGAGGGAGGCAGCCGTCGTGGCTGCACATATAACGACCGCCGGGATGCAACCATCTTTTGGGGTGAGTGCGAGGGCCGAGTTGTGAATCCGTCTGGCTCTGCATGCTATTAAATCAGGGACTAGAGACCTTTTTCTCTAATCTTTAAAAAAAAAAAAAAAAAAAAAAAAAAAGAGTACAATAAACCTTATTTGGATGGACTAAGCAGAGAGAACACATGGCAGAAACATTGAAATGAGACAAAGTAAGGAAGAAGACTGAGGGGGAAAAAGTGAGAGACAACGAGAGGACAAAGAAGATGAGTACTTCAAAGGACAGAAATGGAAACACAGTAAAGAAGCAGAGCAGCCACCAGATTCCCACCGTATTTTTAGATTGTTGATGAATGAAATTCTGCTTTGTCGTTTCTTTAAACCTCTTATCATGTTAGCCATTTCAGCTATTTTGCTGCAAACATGTTACAACTGTAAAATTGGACATGCTGCCAGCTTTACGAGAAGAGTGATGGCATCTCACGCTGCATTTTGACACCATACAAACACCCAAGCTGACATGTGAAGACGCACAGAGAAAAAAAAGATGAAGGATTCACAAAGATGTCCTCACCCTGCATCTGGTAACTGTAGGGGGCCTGTCCTGTCTGTGGCGTGGTGAAGCCGGAGCTGTAGCTTAGGAAGCCCGTCTGTCCCGGGGATTGGGACTGGGTCAGACCCCCCTCCGTCTTTATGCCTGCCCACAATGGACCTAAATCAGTTAGTGACACCAGATCGGTTTGATGCACAGACAACAGTCAACACGCAGGTTTAAATTACACTAGACACAGCAAAGGGACACAGCCTCTGTCTGTTAGCATAACACACTTATCACAATGGACGAGCGCTGATTATCTGATTTAAGATTTTTACTATCATGACTTGTTAAGAAATATTATCTCGCACTGCAAAGGAGTTGGCTGTAAATCCAAAAAGCATGTTAGGACTATGATTGTTTGGTTTTATGTTATCATTAGTATTATTATTATCATTAGATAGGTCATCTGTGAAAGGAAACACAAGTAATAAAACATTCTGCTTGTGTTTGTGAGTTAAACTGGCCACTGCTTACATTCAATCAGTCACGATGCAGTTTCTGTGCAGCCGTAGGTTGCAGGACTCCATTCAAATAAACAGTGTAAATTCCTCCACATATTGGAGAGTCTTTTGGGGTCAAAACACAGTAAAGACTTTGGACAAATAAAGCCTACAGTGAGCCATGTACTCTGTGCTTTCTCTCACCAGTGTTAAGATTTTGATCATAATCTTTCAGATCTATCTGAACAGCTAGACAAGCAGATTCTGTTTTCTTGCAATGAAGGAGAATATGCAGGCACTAAACAACAACTCAGCATCTCTGCTGCTCCTGCTTTCCTGGAGGAATTGTGGGAACATGGTTTGTTATGAGCAAGGTCTTGGACCTGACCTTCAGGAAGGAAAAATATTTAGCTGTAGTCAACATGCATCTTTAAGCAAGACAAGAGGAGGTTTTGATGTGTGCTGAGAAATCTTACCATAAGCTGGGATGCCATAGGGCTGGCCAGGCTGGGGGTAGCTAGCATAAGCTGCGGCCTGCTGCATTCCTGTGGTGTACTGCGTCTGCCCATACGCAGCCATATTTTGGGATGAGGGGGTAGGAAGAATATGCGGATATGTTCTGCTATTTGAGAAAAGAAACAAAAGACAAAAGTGAGAAAGGAAGGCAGGAAGAAAAGGGACCATGTTTTACCCCCTAAAACCATAAGACAAACTTTTGCTAACTGACAAATTCCTCGTGATTGTGCTACTTAATTTTAAACACCGAGCCAAGCTGTAGGACAGATAGCATCGCGCAGCTCGTATACATCGTGAAAGAACAATAAATGGCAAAGGAAATCTTTGCAAGATAATAATTACAACAGATTTCGGAGTGCGCAAGCTGCAGACATCCAGGCAAACAAAGCCAGTCGAAAAACCCCCGATCTAGCAGAAGGATCTAATTAAAGAGCCAAATGAAGTTGGATGCTGCTTATTTTTTAAAGAAAAATAAAAGAAGCCTTACTTGGAAGGGTAAATCTGTGGAGAGAACTGGTGAGTTTGTCTTGGGCTGAAGCCACTGCTTCCAATAGCTGAGGAGAGTTAAAAAGAAAAGAGGCAAGCACATATTTAAACATTAAGAAATAAGGTAAATATTATCTTTTGCCAACAGAACTTCTGGATTCCAAGGAAACAGTAATTACATTGCATTACACTATTTATTTCGGTAACCTTATTTAAAGGTTGAAAACTGGAGAGCAATAATGAAGCAAAAATAATCAGGTAAGAACATCAGGTTTTTCTGCTGACCTGCGTATCTCTGAGATACTTCTTGGCTGCTGCTATGACGACCGCTGGCGTAAACACACACAGGATGGTCTGAATCAGTCTCGGCCTGTGGCTGCAGTTGCCTTGGGCCTTTCAAGCCACATTGGAAGTGACATCACTGATTGCAGGTAATGAGTGCTACTGCATAATCATTCCTTCATTAAGCGTGCGACTATGTGGTTCCACGGTGCTGTTAACTTGTGAAAGTTCAGCCAGAAATAACTGACAGAAGTACACTTGTTTTTAATCTGCATAAGAGCTGCAACGATTTATCGATTAGTTGTCAACTATTAAATTAATCGCCAACTCTTTTTATAATTGATTAATCGGTTTGAGTAATATTTAGGAAAAAGAAATGTCAAAATTCTCTGATTCCAGCATCTTAATGTGAATATTTTCTGGTTTCTTTACTCCTCTATGACAATAAACTGACAATCTTTGAGTTGTGAACAAAACAAGACATTTGAGGACGTCATCTTGGGCACTTTTCACCATTTTCTGACATTTTATAGACTAAACAACTAATCGATTAATCAAAAAAAGAATCAACAGGTGAATCAACCATGAAAATCATCATTAGTTGCAGCCCTAATCTGCATTACGAATTATATAAGACACACAGTGTTGTTGTAACACCTCAAATAAACTCCTCTTAATACGTAAATGTGTTTTAAATTATTATTATTAGTGTTATAAATGTTGCCGGCAGGCTTCAGTTCCAAAAATTTAGTAGATTTAATTATTTAAATATCAATTTTGAAAAAAAAGAGTAAAATAAATGAAATGTAAACAAAATTTAAAATTCCTAAAGTTGGAATAGAACACAGCAGATGGACTTTAAATTCTATTACATCCATTAATAAATTCAAAATTGATAATACATCTACATTTAATCAACAATTCCAGTTCTGCCGCATTACTCGCATTTAACTGAGCAGCACAGTTTTGAAACATCTGTCTAATTGGTCGTGACATGTAAAATAAGGGATTTGGTTGCGGGGGAGCGCTAACTGTATGTAACTGTATGCTGTAACCCCTCACACACGTTATTAATATTGAACACTTTTCCCACATCAGCAGCACCTGCCGCTGGACAAAACCTGCTCTTCTGAGCGGAGCTGTGGGTTTCCCCGTGGAGGATACGGAGGATAAGATTACTAAATTTCATTAATATTGTCAGAGACAAAAGTCATAGCAGTGATTTATGCGCTTCTAGAGTTAAGTATCAAGTACTTAGTTAAACAGTTAAGGAAATACGGGAAATTAGGAGCAAGATAATACCATGCGCAGTTCGATGCGGTACTGTTAATACATGTTTATAGAAAACAGAAGAGAGTGCTGCAGGTTGACATAGATACTGGCGAGGCTGGACAAAAGAAATAAGCTAAAAAATTATCACATTAGAGATTATTTCTTTTACAATTCCTACAATGCTCATTATACTCTGAGGTCTTGGCTTTATTTAGAGATGTCCCTGTGTGTGTTTATGTGTGTGTGTGATGTTCCCGTGCTGAGAGGAGGGTGTGAAATCCCTGTCTCTGACAGGGCGATAGGGTAACAGCCCGTGGAGAGCGAGGGCCACTGGGACGCCATGTCACTCCACCGGACGGACAGGTTCAGTGCATTACAGGTCATAATTCAGTCCTCACTGGCATGGGAACCAGCACATACACACGCATATATATATAAAACACACACACATGTGCAAGCAAGCGCAGCATATAAATATGCTGACGAAGGTAAAGTAGAGTCGCTTGTTCTTAAACACTCACACACATATTGGTGTTTTAGCTGCAGGGACACTTCCTGGGGCCCGGCTTATAGGTCACCCATCTCTAGGCTCATCTCTCACTAATCAGTTCTGCAGCTGTGTGTGTGAGACGCAGCCAGACACACACACACACACACAGACACAAAAAAGTCCTCCAGCCTCACCTGATCCTGAGAAGCTGTCTAGAGAGGTGTCTGCTACCGAGGTGACGATTTCGCTGCTGCTCATTGGCTCGGTTTTAACTGCAAACAAAGAAGCCACATTGTCACTAAATGCACCAAATCAAGTCTAGAAAAAGAAAAGAAAAATATAAAAAAAAGATCAGATTAACTTCTAACTACCTCAGGCTTTCAGATGAGGTTTTAAAAATATAGCCAAAAAGTTACTCAGTGTAAAATAAAAACGAAACTGCACAGGGAGGAGGGTGTAGTCAAACAACATTCCAACTGTATTAACAATAATGTCAGTAATTTTAAATGCATTATTAACACATTACATCTGTGTCCGTTCAAATGGTTTATGAATATATTTTTGTATTTTATAATTATCTTTCATTCATTTTGATGCAATTTATTTATTTATTATATTATGAGAAAAGCATTTTACATTTAGAAATGTGTTTGAGCTATTTCCTAATGCAAAGCTTATGAATTTATTTTAGAAATGTATTTTAACTATTTTTCAAGTGCAATATAATTCAAACTTTAATTTGACAACTTCACAAAAAATAATTACATTATCGTTTACATTTAATGATTTATTACTGGCTTATCAGTGCTTAAATTAAATAAAAATTATTACTGTAGAAGTGTGTTAGAGATGTTACAGATAATAAAGAGCTCCGCAAGGATGTACAGCCACGATTGAAATGTCAAGGAAATGTATGGTGTATAAAATCTTTTTAAGAGTGTAGCGAACGCTGTTTGACCTTGGCTCCATTATACAGCTCAGCGATAGATCTGCAAAGACAATTTCACAGCTTTCTGACAGCTCAGGAATCTTTGAAATCAATCCATTTCACTTCAGGCGGGCTGGAGGACTTTTTTTTCCTCTTTTTTTTTTCTCTTTTTGGCAAAACAAATTGACAATGTGGGCAAGGGAGTCATGCTCAGTGGAATCCCTCATGGTTGAAGAAGCCATTTGCTGTCATGTTTTACATGTTTCCGCTATGCTCGTTCAGTGCAGAAACACATGTTGACGAGGGGGGAGCGATTCTTTTGAACAACACACCGATGAAAAAATAGTGGTAAGGTGCATGCATAAACTAGCACACGCTCGGGTCACAGAGCACACAATAACCACTGTATTCAGGAAACGGTGTGGAACGATCAAACGAAAACAAAATGCACAGTTCACAATCTGACCAATCATTAACAATGGACTCAAATCCAGTCGGTGTCAAATCATGCTTGAAACAGAATACCACAACAATTACAGCAAATACCAAAGAGTTTCTGAATGAAAGGCACAATAGTTGAGGCAACTTTATAATTTAGCAGCTGATAAATAGTGTATTTTTGGGACTTCTTAGAAAAATACAAATTCAATTTCTTGCTTTCATTCCTGCTCTCAGTTTAAAAACACCAAGTATTGTCCTTTCATTGTGTCACCAAGAGTAGACAAACCTGCAGCGGACTGTGAGTTAGAACCTAACAACCAGTCTGCAGTGGTAAGCATTGTGATGTTATCACCTATGGGAAAGACAGAATGGCAAAGGGACACACGATGACAGTCTGCACCATGTCTACCGGTCCTGTGTCATCAATACACAAAAAAAAGCAAACCCTGAGCTCAAAGCACAGACTAACCTGAAGATTACGTGACAGGGAGGGATGTTTTTAATAGGTTGTGTTGGTTTGTGACATGACTGCTTCACTAAACAAAGGCTCAGATTTAAGCACAGGTGAATCACCTGAGTAAATAACTATGTACAGTAGAGACCTCATGCAAAACTCCAGCATTTCCATATTTGGGGTTTGAATAATTACATGGTTGCTTAAATAAACAGCTAATAGTCGCTGGAAAACAACTACTGGTACTGAATTGTTGAGAATTTACATTGCAAATCAGCAAATATGAAGTGCTTTCTCTCCATTGTTTTACTGGCGGTTTAATGATATACTACTGCAAAAAAGTATTCGTAATACATCCTAAAAAAAATAATGACTAGACGCTAGAATGGCTTTATTGCTACAAATGCATAAATGCTACACTTTCGGATTAAAAAGTCACTTTCACAATACAGCTTCTGTCACCATTCTCAGGTCTTTTTTAAATTTTAGAATAGCATACAAGACAGAGAGAGCACCTTAAAGAGCAACAGCACTGCACACATACCTTCAGTGCCATTGGGTGTCATGGAATTGTTATTGATGTGGGAGTTGTCGAGGTTGGGACCATTAGGAGATTCACTGCTTCCACTTACTCGGCTGTGAGGACTGGCTAGATCCTGCATTTCCATAGACCTGACGAGACACACACGCACACGCCAAATCAAATTACACGTATCACTCTGGTTTCAGGGAAGACACGCAGCTCTGATGCACAATGCAGTGTGCAAAATATGCATAATCCAGTAGTCCAGATTTAGATGAATAAAATGAAGTAAATAAATAATATGAGGTAAAAAGTATTAATAAAAAAAAACTACATTTAAAATCTATAATTCACTACAATTTTACTACTTTGCACGTGATATTCAACTGGATTTCAAATAATTAAGTTTTTATGTGATGCCAAATGACAAGAACGAAATTGAAAATGAACGAAATATACAAGGCAAAATATGACACACACACAGTCACATATGCACAAAGAAAAACAGTGGATTTGCAAGCTATGAAATGAATAGTAAACATTTTGACAAGGCAGTTTCTGATTTCTCTCATTACAGCGATCTCACTGCAAGTCACCGTTTTACATGAAGTGAACACAAAGTGTTTACTGTCAATTTACTCTGATGTATCTTTAAGCAGAAATGGCCTTAAGTGTATATCGTTTTGTGTGGTATCGAAGACTGTTAACAGATGTTTGCTGGTTTGAGGCGACGGTTAATGTGCCTGTTAAAAGTGCAGCACTCTGCCTGATTGTAAGAGCCCATGCCTCAGTGATGGGCAGATGAGAAGCTCATGAGGCATGTGTTTGCTCTGGCAAGCTCCTTAATTGTTTCTGTGTTTATATAAAAGACCACGCCACTGAAAACATTATTCTATCTTCTCATTTGTGCGCTCAAAGGATTTGATCGAGTATAGACAATGGAGTGGAAAGAAGGCACGAGTGATTTGAAAAGTACGGCCACAAACTCCAAACCCCATTTGTCTCTGCCACCGTTCCCATCGCAACAGTGAGTTAATGAAATTAGGACAAAATGTTTTGTACATTATACTGCCATTTCCAATTATATTCCAGGGTTCTGGGTATCTCTGCTATCGATAAACATTGGCCTTTTACACAAGGCCACAAAGATAAAAACTCTGAGTAGTCTGAGTGCTATCAGATGGCACGAAGAAACCAGAATTATGCGATAAAAAGATTAAATTATGATATGCATTTACTCTATTTAAAATGATATTATAATGTTATGATATTATGATACTTTGCAGAATAGCTTGGCAAATGTAGTGCTTTCTTGCGGTTCAAGTCCAATTTAATTATTAATAGAAAAAATATATATTTTTAAGCATTATATAACAAATCTGTAATAATAAAAAAAACAATGACACAAAAGGCTTTTTCACACACACACGGCCATAATGGAAGCTGCATTGTCATTTCCCAGAAGTATATTAATTTACTTCTCCCCTAAAAATATCACACCCTCCAAGAATACAACACCACCGAAGTACAAATATAAGCACATTAAAGATCGACCCTATTTCTACATTTCACACTCACTACTTCATCACGTCTTCTCCTCCTTTGCCCAAACTTTTTTTTCTCATTATCTGATTGCTAAAAAAGTCTTTACTATCTCCGATCAGACAACACAGTAGGCTGAGTTAAGTTTGTTTAGCACAGCGTCTGAGGCAGAGAGCTACACGTTTCTGATGCTGCTGGCACCGGCTCAACTGTGCTCTTACCTGGACCTAGATGGCTTTGAGTCCTCACAAACCACACTCCCCTTTCTTTATCCAGCCTCCACCTGCCCCAGCAGCAGAAAACAATGTCACTCCTTGTTATTGCAGCTCAGTGTCACAGTCCAGAGCCATCCATGACACAAAAAGGCTTGTCTGAGAAAACATTATTGTTATTCTGGAGCAGAATGGGAAGAGAGGGCTATAGCGGGGGGGAACAGAGGCGCACATTGTCTCTCTCCGAGCCGCAGCCCTACTCCGCTGTTGTTTCCTCCTCCAGGTCCTCCCTCCTCCCCGAGCAAGGGGAGCACAGCCAAATGACGGAAAGGTGATTCATCATTGGTCTACGACAGCTGCAAACTGGATTAGCCCTCCCCCAATCAACATGCAAAAGCGGCTTAGCCAAGGTAAGCAGGAAGGGGTGGTGGGGGGGTGGGGGGGGATTGTGGGGGTGAAGGTAGGCAGAGGGGTGAGGGGTTGGGGGGGGAAGCAGGGGCCGAGGGGGCAGCGGAGGGTGGGAGAGCCTGCCCGCTTTCCTGCTTGAGGTAGCCTGCTGCTGGAAGGAAGATGGGACTTGTTGAGCAGAGACAAGTCAAGCGTGACACCCCTAGCATCTTCAGCAGATCTTTCATCTGCAATTGACACTATCTGAAATTTATCAGCACTCCCCCCTCCCGGCATACTGACAGGTCCTAATGACCGTCAGGGCTGCTTCCCGCGGGCCTGCCCCAGCCTGGGGCCATGGCACAGCAACACACATACACACAACTTCCTAACTTCACAGCCCGGTATTCACAATGGACAGAAAGAGAACAATATATAACGCAGACATTATATAAATCTTTCTCCGTGGCAACACAAAAACTCACGCTTGTGTCTTTTTTTTTTTATGTCTTTTTCTTTAGCACACAGAGACACATAACTCATGCCTGTATGTCTGCATGCACACACTTATGCACAGGGCACTTCAGAGGCCCCCAGATCAGTGGTGCAAAATGCGCACACGCACACACAAACACACACTCACACACGCAGGGCACTTTAGAGGCCCCCAGATCAGTGGTGCATCTCAGACAATGAAGGAGACTGGAAACAAGAACACGGAGAGCATATGGAGCCACATATGTTTCCTATGACGCTACGAATGCCTCTATTACTCTCCTTTAGCTGACAGTTACATTTTGCTCTGTCCACTCCCGCTCTGCTCGTCTCTCTCCGAACATCAAGCGCAGCCATATACTTGCATGGCCATAACACTATATTAGACCTGACTCCGGCCCACCATGGGATTACAGGGTCCAAAAAAAGGTCAAAGGTATTCAACTGGTCAGGAAAAAGACATATAAAGTATTTTTTTTTTAAATCCTAGCATGATTTTTTTAATGGCTGACTGTTTACATGAGCGAGGGTAACCTGAGCTGCATGAGTTTTTTTTTTTCGTCTTTTTTTTTTCAACAGGCTTTGCTCTTCACACCAAGGCAAAGCCTTCATGAATACCATTCCAGCTTTACAATTTGCCCACTCTCCCACTGCTAATGGTACAGCCATCTTAGCAAAAAATAACCATTACATTCTCACTTTAGAAGCTACGGACAACAGCAGTGCCTCCTCCTGGCATTTCCCAATACTAAAAATACGCAGACGGGATGTAAAAAAAACACAAAAATATCAATGGAAAAGAAAGTCCACAGAGGTAAAAGCCATAAAAGTGAAAGAGAAACACATTTTGCCACAGTACATTAACAGCGATCACAGAGTTGTGGAGAGAGTGTGTTGTGGTGGAGAGATGTGGTATGGTGTGTGTGTGTGGTGGCTGGTTTTTCTGTTCAGCAGTGCAGGCCAATGAAGCCATTACCATGCTGGTGTATCAGCCATTGGCAGCAGGTGAAACCGGCCAGGTGAAGAGACAGAGGGGGATGATGGGAGAGGAAGAAGGGAGGAGGGGGGGGGGCAGGGATTTAAAAAGCACAAGCCTTTCTTCTGCGCCGCTAAATATTTATTGTTTAAAAAAAAAGGGGCTGCATTCAGCATCTTTGATGTGCTTCTTAGTTCAACCTGAACTGCCAGGTCTTTGAAGCTAACAAGAACAAAGCCAAGCTAGATGAAGCGCTGGAAGTGTCATCAAGAGAAAAAAAAGAAGAAGAAGAAGAAGAAGTGCCACAACACGCTTCACTCACGGTTGTTTGCTGGCTCTTTTGTTTCGTTTTACTTATTTCAAGACCTGCGTCTCCAAAGGTAAACACAGCCACAGCCAAGCTTTTAGCATAGATCATCTCCGCATGCAGGCTGTCTGACCCGGCACAAATCGCTTCTTCACCTTTGCTACATATTTCGTCACTATTCAGCAAAGAGTTACCAAGGTGTTATATCACCTGCAAAACTTTTAACAGATTTGTTTAAAAAGTATTTTCACGTATTAAAAGCTGCAAATAAAAATAATCACACCAAAGATGACACTGAAAAAGAGATGTGCTGAACATGCTTTGTTTATTTCCACACCCTGTGTCATCCTTACTAGATATTAATTCTATGGAGCATAGTCCATATAGTCCTTTGAATTTTACAGTCTATGTAAGCCATGTGTTGTGAGTTACAACTTTTGAAAAACAATGCTTTAATCAAAATCTAACTTTAAAACAACTAATCCCCACTTAAGCTGGTCAGCTGAATCCACATGGTGGCCCAGGAAAAATAAATCCACTCTCAAAGAATGTAGATGCGGACAACAATTGAACACAGATGTGAGTGGAATTAGGCACAGTTTACAAAATGCTACACTTCACTTGTGTCTCTGTACGTGGCCGAAAAAATGACGGCTGCCAGCAAATGCAACATTAAATAGCTGGGTGTTTTTTCATCCTCGAAAGTAAAGAATTTTAGATCAGACAGAAATTGTACATTTTTAATAAAATGGATATAAATTATATGGTGGTGTAATTTTGAACAATGAGGGCATTTTTTTTAAACTTGTTTTCTGAGAGAAAATGAGTTTGTTTAAATGTATTATTACAGCACGAGAAAAAAATTTAATAAAATATATGTTAAAACAAAAACATCTTTAGATAAAATAGCATGAGATATTTTTTTTAATATTTCTTATAAATTTATTTATACAGATGAACTGTACCGGTCTGCACGAATGTGGCTTATGCCGACAAATTATAAAAGCACATGGTGTTTCACACGTAATTTAAAATGTCATACTTGTCTGTAATTAAAAGCACAATTATTAACAGATGTGCTGTGTGTTGATGTGCAATTTGTCTCTCTCATTTGGCCCAATCTGACATGGTGCTCCAGCAATTCACTCAATAGCTACGTTAAATCTGTTAATACTGTGCTCTTCAACCTTTCAAAATTATTTCCAGAAGGCCAGTTCGCCTTTGAGGGGCCATCGAACAAGATTTAAGGTGCACATTTTTATCACAAGCTGCCTACCACCGTGACCACCGCAGTCAGAACGAGAGAGAGGCTTTACAACGCTGAGATGAAAGAACGCCAAGTGACAAATCTTAACGATTATATCACTGCAATGCTTGTGGCTTGTTATTCTCTTAAAATCTGAAGCAGTGATCTATTATGTTAATGAAATTATTATAAGTTAGGAAGCAGAGGAAATTCTAAAATTGCTTAGTTCATATAAACACTGCATAAGGTAATAAAGTTGCAGTTTAAATTTTAAATATATGATCAGAGGCACATGCAGTACAATCCCTTTTGACTACAATTTCTCTCAACTCAGCGGCTTCCTTATTATCTTGCACAACGTAAACATATTTCCATTTACAAACAAACACACTAGTGGGTATTAGTGATTGAGGACCTGTAATGGCAATCAACAGAAATCTTTAAAGCTCATTTCCTGTTCTTTCAGCCACATATTCCAGGTCCAAACAGTGGCGTGTTAACAAAATAACACCCAACAGTATTTAGTAAACAACCCCTGCCCACTAATCTTCTACTTAATAGGAGGTCCCCTATTTCCTTCTTCTTTCTCTCGCGCTCTCTCTCCCCCTCTTCCTCACTAATAGCTCTATCAGTGAGGCTCGATCAATTAGCCCTCTGTGTCTTTCACCATTTTCAATCTCCTCCCTGAGAGAAGAGGACAAGGGCTCGGCCGGCTAGACACATCTATACGGAAGGCATCAGGCCTTGGGCAAACAATGCCACCGTCACCGCCGACCACTCCTGCTTGTACACACTGCTGCTGCTACACATGCATGGAGCTCCACAGCCAGGCAGAGAGACCCTGATCTCTCCCTGTATGCGTAAAGCAAATACACAGTGTAAACAGCCCCAAATCAGCCTGCTCATTATCAGTTAATTGGATAAATAAGGTTATTGTGTGAGTGAATGGTTGCAGCAGGCGATCACAAACACTGTCATGTTTGTGTGCACAGAGCGGTAGCTCACTAGCCTATCCTAACCTTTCTATTTCCTCTCTTTCATCTACTAACACACACCTTTCTAAAGCAGGCGTTTGAAAATGACAGGAATTAGAGGGTGGAAAAGGAGAAAAAAAAGCACAATTTGAGAGATGAAATGCCCTTCACACACATCATAATTCCGTGACTTGTGATGTAAGCCTGTGATCACACAGAGGACATTAAACCAGAACATCCTTCAATTAGAGAGGCTGGTGATTACAGCGGGTGAGTCATCTTTACTACACGCGAAACACTGGCGAGCGGAGACGCAGCACGGCCGGGAGTCGAGGCCTGTTGTCTCGGTCAGACGCCGAGAGCCTCTCAGGTCTCCTCGCAGCATTCCTGGCCTCAGCAGATGGCATTGGATGTCAACTGCTTTAACTGTGTTGGTTTTGTTTGTTCTGCCAGTCAAAAAGGGAACTCCTGCAGGGAGCAGCGTGTTTTCGTAGCCTGATCAAAAAATGTAAACTGGGCCAAGCAGAAGAACATCCCATATTTCAAAGGGGAATTCGGATACATAAGCAACCAGGATATTACTCTCTCATGCTAACAAAATACTTTTTTTTCTGGTATTTAAAAATGTATTTTCAATTAATGCATGGATATAAAATCTATATAATAATTTTTAAGATGGCAATTTTAGGGGACATTTTTATACAAATGTTATTTATAATTACAGATAAATTGACTGTTAAATTTATAAAGCTATTTGACTAAAAACAGAACGTATAGTAAGTTGTTAAGCAATTATGAAATGTAATGTAATATACCATGAATTGTTATTTAAATATCATCGCATTACATTTTAAAATTGACTTCTTTATCAGGAAGCAAGTTGCATTTACTTTCACTTAAATAAAAAATAAACATTCATCAAGAACAATTGGGTTTTTTTAGCAATTAATCTATCATCATCAATGAATTGCAGCTGACCTGTGAAGATTAAAGCCTTCCTCTTCAGTTGATATTATTAACATTATTATACATTTTTGAATAGCTCTACAGTATTAGAATTATTACAATAATAAAGATGTAGTAGCTGCTGCCATAACAATTAATGACAAGATAAGTGCAGAAATTAAATGGTTACTCCTACTGCTCTATTGATATGAATACTTTAATTGAGAATTAGATTTTGAATTAAATGCTGATGCAAATGTACCAAATAAAGGAGATAATTCCACACACACACACACACACATTCACACACCTGTGTTCCTCGTAAAATAATATCCGACATGTATAAAAGATATTTGAGAAAGGGAATCACGGATATCTGCGACTGAATTGTAGATATTGTAGAATCGTACTTGTTAAAATTAGGGATATCTTAAATTAGAGTTTTGACTCGTCAAAACAAC